>MIQA02012584.1:0-11189 GCA_001887855.2 Sclerospora graminicola | reverse complement strand
GAATGGTGTTTACTACAGCGGTCGGTTGAATATGAGCGTGCATTGGCATTTGGGCGACTAACATTATTCTATGTCGTAGCAAGCAGACGCACTCATCTTGCAGCACAAGGTATTTTACCAAGAGCTCGCTGCCTCGATTACTAAATAGCAGATTGGACATTTAGCTCAGTCTATGATTAGTATAACCTTTATATTCTTTAGCCGCCCTCGCAGTTTTTTCACCTCAAACATTGAGTAGCTTCCCACGCAACCTCCACCTCGTGTAGACGGATGTAAGTTAACCCTCTCATAGTGGAGGAAAATAATAGAGAACTTTCGCAATTTGTTGGAATTGGGTTTCAATTTCAGATAGACACATCTATCTATGCACACTAGAACTCAACTGAAAAGGGGATCGAAATTGCATCTTTCGCACAGCTGCATTCATTCCCCATCAGAGTTTTTTTACATTCGTAATTCGTACTTAGTCCAGAAACTTCACGTAAGAGAGGAAGCGCGAACAGATGTTGCAAGTCGTTGCCCACGCAAACGTTTGTTTACTCCCGAATTGCGTAGAATACATGTAAAACAAAGCCGTGATAGTATTTTTATCCTCCATTAAGCATAGAGGTTGTTATAGATAAAAAAAATAATTGTGCTTTCCAAGAAGTTTATCATCGCTTCTAAAACTGAAACAACAATTTTCAGCAGAGACACGGAATTGTAACTCGGCGACATTGACTGCAGACTAAACGCAACTACTTTCACACACTCTAACCGAACAAAGTACGAGCAGCCACAGTGCTATGACTTAAACCGGTGCCAACGAATGCAACAAGATCAGCAATATCCATCATTCTAAACTCATGCACCGGATGAATATCTGCCGCTTCAGGTATTTGATCCAGTAAAAGTAAAAGAAAACACGCACATCTACTAACAGAATCAAAGAATTGAACAAAAAATTGAGTCACAGTTATGTTAGTACCAGGTTCCAGTAAGCCAATACAGTCATTTCCACTCACATCGTAGCAAGTACGCTTAAGTCACAACTCCGTGCATCATAGCAAAAGCAAGTTTTGGATTTCTCTGGTTGCCCTGCGCTTTCAGCCGCAACGGACTTCAAATCATTTTTCCAAGGGGCTCACCAATTTAACCTTTGCACATAACTTTTCTCTGTACATAATTGTTGTCCTGACGGTACAATGATACCTGCATTAGACCTCTCATAATTAATGCACGTGGCAAAGTATCCATATCCACTAAACGCTTCTGCATACAAAGCTAAACGACGAGCTGGCGACTGTCTAAGGCGCAAAAAATAAATAAAGTCACCACGCCAGCAACGTAGTGCGTTTCACAATTTTTAGGCAACATCTGATGGGAGCACGTACGTTGCCGACATTGATAGGCATAAATATCTTATCCCATGGCAAACAGATCAATATCAGAAGTAGCAAATAAAACAGTAGAGTCGTCAATCTGGTTACAATAAATAGTATATCTCATAATAATTACCTCCGGCGCACGTTAATGAAATTGTACCCATTTTTCGACAGCTTCGTGCAGAAAATGGAGATGAGATAGTGACTCCCTTCGGTAAAACACCAGCCTTCACAAGCGCTTCGTCGCGATCACTCATCAGCTGAAAGTAAACATTGATCACCTAGTCAACGAAAACAAAATGGCTTAGAAGCGAAACATCCAATCATGTTTTTCTCATGCAATGAATGTAGCATTTAAGGTAATCACCTCGTCATATAATCACTGAAAAGGCAGCAAGTATTGAAGGTGACGGCGCGTATGAGAACCTCTCCCTTTCCTTTCTTGCTCTTTTTCTCGGGCGACGTACCGGGACAGATCTTGCTTCCTAAGATGCACCCGTCGAAGGTGGTGGCTGTGGCAGCGGAGATGGCGGGCCAGCTGTGCTGCTCCCGCCGCCGTGGTTGCCATCTCCATGTTGGCGTGGTGGGTGGCAAATTTTACAATTACTAGTACCGTTTATAAAAAGAATGGCAACTAGATACGTCACAACATCACCATAAGGATAGCTTTCATACAAAAATATCCCGACGAAATGAGCGACGTTATCATTTTTATGTGGTTTCCGCTATCTCAAATGAATCTCAGCAGTTGAGATACAAGTCCGAAATCTTAAACCTAACCGCGATTGAGATGAGATTGAGTTCGTGATTTGCCCTAAACCACGCCTTACTCAAACTAAAACTGAAACCTCCTCGATTTTTATGTTGCGAAAGTTCTCTAATATTCTACCAGAAGAGATGCTGACGAAGTCCCTCCTTGCCAGCAGTATGCAACACACTAACCCAAACAGCCCGCAACCCAGCCCGCAACCCGCAGGCTGGGCTGCGGGTCGACCTCAACCCGCACCAAACCCCGCGGGTTGGAGCCCTTGTGACACAATGGATTTTACGGTACGCTGTTCTCACGTTATAGCACAGTGTGTGTGACACTTAGTTTAGCCCAGACTAATGACCAACTAAAAAAATTGTCTGGCACAGACTATTTTCGAACAGCCCTTAATTAGTCTGGGTTCATTAATAGTCTGGCACAGACTATTAAAGGTAGCACATCACAAACACTCAGGTTCGAAATTAGTCTAGCAAGGACCAATTACGGTGGGAGGAGAAGTTGCTTAGCTTCGTTCGGAGGTAAGACACTCTAACAATTGCCAGCCACAATCCGGACAACGTTCGGGGCATTATGGAAAATCGACGTTCATGACGCACTAAAGTGTGAAACTGCATTTCAAACGCAATACCCTCGAGACGATTGTCGTTCTCGAACGCAAGATCACAGAGCGCGACGGAAAGCTCAGCATATATGTCGATGAGCGCGTCGTGGAAGCTCAACAAACCGATTCTCTGTGCTGACGATTTCCACGATAACATATGAAGATCACGTTAGCCCGAGAAGCAATCCATAACAATGGAGGATAGCGTAATTATCGGAACATTCGTTGACTCTGCTTTCGATGATTGGGGTTTGTTTCGATATACCAACTCTGTGCAAAATTCGTAACGCTTGACGGAATTCACAACAGAAAATTCTCAACTTGTTGTAACCTACCTAAATTAGATCGGTAGTACCTGACAGAATGGCTGCCTGGATGTAAGGATGAAAGGATATTTGAAACTAAACTTTGAGCCCTGCTCGTCTTTTTTAGGAGTTAGTGCGCTGCACTACTCCCTGTCACATCTCATCCCCACCCATTTCGCTCACCCTATCACATATTAGGTTAGGCCCTATAAATACTAACATCTTACCTTTGTACATGGTCTGATCCACAGCGTGTAACAGGCTAGCAGTTACAGGCTCACACTGTTAAATTGCAAGTGAGGAAGTGTGCAATTAGTTAGAACCAAATGTAATTTGGTTCTATATAGTTACAGTAAGATAAACTTTAGGTTGGACTATTTAATTGATTAAATTGTCCTAGTTATATACTTCGTAGTATATGAATATATAACTACGACACGTGTCTAGAAGAATGTAAGTTTATGAGTGAATATATATGAGTGATTTAGAGCTAATAACTATAAATTAAATCTAAACTAATCATACAAACATGTAGTATAAATCTGATCTAATAATACTCTTATTATTAGATCTCTTGTTAGATTCGATAATTATATCAGAATCCGTTTCTCAAGGTGGACTATAATAACCTAAATCCAATATTCGCATTTTAGATAGCAAGTCTGAAATTGAACTGTGATATTTCAACTTAAATATTGGCCAATCGAATGGTGACACTTGTTGGTCATAACGATATATCTTATAACCACTAACGATCATAAAATCAAATGGTCAGAAACGCGGCGGCGCTCTTAAGGGCGCTACCGATACTGCTAACACAGCATCCACCTCTGCATTACGTGCAGAGGTGCCAACATCGCATGTCGACGCTACTAATCTAGCGTCGGAGAATAAGCCGAGAAGCCCATTGTCTCTCGTAGTAGATGCTGCAGAAGCAGTGCCTAAAAGAGGACGAGAAGATGTCGCTAGTGCGACACCTTTTGTGCTTTCAACTGCCGATGGGCGGGTGGTGAAGAAAGGTTCGTCTGTCTTCGGAGAGTCATCTGACTTCGAAGAAGAGGGTGAGGACATCACCGTCCTCCACAATTAATCTAGCGAGCGTAAGTTCGCTAAAATTTCTTCGCCTTTTAGTGTTGGCGAGGTGGATTCTGACGCTGTCGATTACGACAGCGAAAATTCCGTAATACGGTGGCATGAGGAGCGTAGAGCTCCTTCTGGTTCTCGTCACTCGCCTGGTCGTGACGACGACTTTGGGATGGCAGGTGGCGCTCCACCTGCCAAAAACAACGTGCAGAAGCGGCATACGCTTCTTCTGATTTTTTTGTCGTACGGAACGGCATGTTCCGTACAAAGTGGGGCTTTGGACCCCAGCATGGACGTTTGTGCCCGAAAGTGTTGGGCACACCAAGCGCGATTGTCAATACCCGTTGTTTGACATCAACGCGCTTGATGATTGCGAAGACCTTCGCAATCATAACTTTGATCGAAGTGCCGACGATAGACGTCGGTACTTTCATCGATCTTTTTCTATCAGGCTCGTTTTTATACGACCGGAAAGGTCGGAAAGAACGGGCGATAAGACGCCTGACTCAAAGTTGGATGCCTTTGTTGAGATACAACAACGCCCGAGATTTCGTGAGAAAATTCACGTAACGCGAGCGTTCTTAAAGCACTCCGGTCAGGTAAAATGGGTTATCCATTTACTGCATCAAAGAAGGATTCTTACGGATTCTTTTCACATGGTTTGCCCTTGTTTCCAAGGGAGCTCCTCGTCTTACTGAAAAGGAGCTACGAGGGTACCGAGGTTACTCGGTACCCGCTAGTGTTAAGGGCCTCATTGATGTCTTTAATGTATCAGCACCTAGTGCTGATACGTTGCACCCATCAACACCTAGTGTTGATGCTTCTTTCGAGTTTGAGGAGAAGTATCCTTCTCAAACTCCTTTAGGAGGTCAGAGGCATCCGTCCTTATCACCTCAATCGGTTCCCAAGAGTCAAACTCTTGGGAATACCCCAACCAGCGTACCAAATACTCGGTACGCTGCCCCTTCTTACAGAGAACCGAGCGCTTCGCTATCAAGCGCTCGAGAATATAACGCTTATTCCCCTGATTATCAATCAGGGGTGGCGGGGGACGGAAATTCCCTCGGCGTTGTTGTTGCGGAGCATGGTTCGCAGCTCCGCAAGCTCGAGAGGCATTGCAACGGGCTGAGCGCCGATATGTCGCACACGATGAGGACGTATTGTTCTCATCGCGACAAGATTCGCGACATATTGAGCGCTCATCTCGCAAAGCAGCAGAAGAATGATCTTCTGCTGGTCGAGATTGATCGACTAAAGTCGGAGATGGGAACTCTCCGGACTTCTCACAATCGGTTGGAGACCGATTACAAGTCTCTCCTGGGAGACTTGAAGAAGCACGGCATTAGCCGTGTGGATGCGTCTCGTCCGAAGACGTAGACAATTGATACAGCTTGAGCCTCCCAACGTAAAACGTTGGGTAAAGGCGCATGGCCGCGGGAATGCCTAGTGTATAGGCATTCTCCTTTACGCTGTGGACCTTGAAAGGTCCAATGAATTTATGGAGCAACTTCCGTGTAGGGAAGTTGCTAATTGCATGTGTAGGCAAATTAGTTGTTGATAATAGAACTAATTCACCTTTTTGAAAGGAATTGGTGTTTTTCCTTCCACTTCTGTCTGCATTCTGCTTCTTCTTGTCAAGTGCAGAAGCAAGTGCATCTTTTACATAGCGTATTACAGCTTGACGCTGTAATACGAATTCATCTACTGCTTTATTAGCAGTAGATGGACTGTCTTCATTGTCTGTAGCCATTGCTGCAGACACATATTCCGCGTAAGCAGCTTCAGTATTTGAAGCTGCTTGAGTTTCACCTGTGTTAACAGTAGAATACTTGTCAATCTCTTTCGCAAGTTGCGGCTGCAACTTGGGCATCGACTCGCTCAAAATTTGAGCGGGTCCCTCCCCCACTTAGATTAGGCGTACCGCCAAGTAAAGCTGGAGTTCGTGGATGCCTTAAGGCATTCACGTAGAACGGAGTATGCTTCGTGGAAGCATGCACCGAGTTATTAATTGCAAAATCGGTGAGTGGCAGAAATGCTCGAAGGATTGCGCGTATTAACGCATCATGTCTCCGAGAACGCGGTTAACGCGTTTAGTTTGCCCAATCGTTTTCGGATGGTCCGCAGTTGACATCTGCAACTGCATTCCTAACAATGAGAACGTTTCTTGCCAGAAACGTCCTGTAAATCTCGGATCTCGATCCGAGACGGCATTCCGTGTAAACGGAATAGCGTGTCAACGAATATCCACGCTGTTTGCGCGACAGTGACATTCGCTGACACTGCAGCAAGATGAACAATCTTGCTGAAGCGGTCCGCAAAGACCACGTTTCTAGTCTTCCGACTATGATCAGGCGGGAGACCGAAGATAAAGTCCATGGAAATGGACTTCCAACATTCTGTCGGAACCGGCAGAGATTGGAGGGGAGCCTGCGCAGAGTGCGCAGGCTTGACGCGCTGGCAGATCTCGCAAGTGCGTACGTACTTGCGTACCCATTTATACTGGTTACGCCAGTAGAAATTGCGTGCGAGAGAAGCATACGACTTCTCTCGACCTTGATGCCCCGAAATCGGTGCATCATGATACTTAAACAGTATCTGATGTTTGATATCATCGTCGCTTGGAACGACGATGCGACTAACATCTTCTTGGTCTGTGCAATAAAGCAACAGACCATCTTGCAATCGGTAGCAATGCACGCAAGCGCGAAGGAAGTCAGGACGTTCCTCGCGCTTCCGATCAGATTGATTACTTAAGTAATCAATCAGCAGACGAGTTTCCTCGTCTGTTTTCTACGCTTGTCGTACCTGTCGTACGAGTGACGACGACAGAGCAGTGCAACGTATTGTTTTTGGACTGGTTGCCTCCGTTACATATGGTTTCGTCTCGTAATCGGGGCGTCGTGATAGCGCATCCCTATCATATTCAGCTTTCCGGGTTTGTATTCAGCCGTAAAGTTGTGCTCAGCAAAGAATGACAGCCATCGTTCCATTCTTTGAGAAATGTGTGGTGAATTCACGGCCATGCGAACATGGTCCGTGTAAACCATAAACGGTCTATCTCCTAAGAGATAGATCCGAAACTTTGCCAGTGCATATTTCATAGCAAGGAGTTCCTTGTCATGCACTCGATACTTTCATTTGGCTGGGCGCAAACTGACGCAATTGGTAAAAGATTACGCGATCACGATCATCGTGATCGCGCTGCATCAAGGCGCAGCCGATGGCGAAATCGCTCGCGTCGCATACGACGTGAAACGGTCGCTCGTTATCGGCTATTGCCAAGACGGGAGCTTCAGTCAAGCTACGCTTGACTGCATCAAATGCATCTTGGCACTGGGTATCCCAGTGCCATTCGACATCTTTCTTCAGTAACTGAGAAAGAGGTCGAATAAGACCGGCATAATTGCACGAATACTTGTGCAAGTTTGTCGACAACCCAAGGAACATTCGAAGTTCCTTGACATTGTTTGGCGTAGGCCATTCAACGATCACCCTATCAGGGCGCACCCCGTTCTTGCCTACAAAGCAGCCAAGAACGGGTATTTCAGGTGCACCAAAGGTGCACTTTTTTAAATTTGCATAGAGCTTATGCTTACGCATAAGCTCTAATACCTGACGTAGATGTTCTTTGTGAGCATCTACATCAGTCTTACCATGTTCAGCCTTGCTGTGGATGATCACGTCGTTAAAATAGCTCGGTGCGAATTCTCGCACCGGGCGCAACTATTGAAGGTGGCAGGGGCATTTCAAAGCCCCTGCGGCATCACAAGCCATTCCCAAGGCTTGCCGCTTGGAGTGCTTACTACCGTGATAGGGATATCCTTCTCATGCATTGGGATTTGGTAGAAACCATCCCTTAAATCGAGAGCACTGAAAACGGTGCTCCTGCTCATGCCATCAATCTTTCCGCGGTATCGGCGTCTGCGCCGGTACCGTGGCTGAGTTCAGCTTATTAAAAGCATGGACGATTCTCCACCCACCAGTGGATTTCTTAACGCAAAAGGTGAGACTGGAGTGCGATGAGGTAGACTCCCGCACATCTCCCGCCTTACGACGAGCTTCAAAGAACTCTTCGATCGCCTTAACTTGGTCGCACGGCAATGGCCATTACCGTGTGACACAGTACTTCGTGCCAGGCACGAGATCAATCTCGTGCCTACTTCCCTCATGTTCAGGGAGCTCACAAGGTACTGCTTCTGGGAATACGTCAGCGTATTCCCAAAGTACCTCATAGTATGGAGAAGCCGCCTTAAGCGCCTTCCAGCTCTGCGCTTCAAAGCGCTGAACTTTGGTTTGCTCATTGGAAACGGTTTCGTTCCCAATGTCTTTTGCCTGCAATGTGGATATTCGTGAACGAATATCCACAACATCGTCTGTTGCGACGATGACACAGATCTGATCGATCTGATCATCGCGCAAGTTCTTTACGAAATTCTTCCAGCTCAAGGCTGGAAGTGCCATTACCATCGAACTTATGTGGTGTAGTCGCTCTCAGAAATTCATCCTGAGATGCGAGCACCCACGGGGGCCCAGATGACTGACTGTCGGAGGGGGTACTCCGTCCATCCGAGTCATGATCCGATCCGGCATCCGGCCGGCTGGATCGGTCACTTCCATCACCCTTGGCCGTGACGACTTGGATGATCATGTTAAAAAGCTCACCTTGTGTACCCGCAGCACTTGCGGTTTTGCTCTCTTGTAGACCCTAGGGCGAAAAGTGTAAAGTTCGTCGAATAGGGAGACGAGGGTTAGGGCTAGGGTAGCTCCTGGGCGGAAATCTTCACCGGGGAGCTCGACTGGCAATATACTTGAAATTTGTATACTGCGACGGCTGTGAGAATAATTGATCGGCCAGCCAAACCGATGACAATGAAGGGTAAATCCAAACGTGTACGTAAAGGGGAATCCAACTATAAGCTTCCACAGAAGGGCAAAATGTTACCACTTCCCAATACTTAATACCGTGTTCAAAACACGGGCGACTTGAGGTGAGTGTAGGAAACGCCGCGACTCCCGGTCAGGGGACTTCCGGTGGGTTACTTTAACCTTCCCCGTGCAAACCAATAGCAGCAAGAGGGGACCTTGTTAGCCCTCCGCTGTGAACCAAACAAGCGACTTGTGTCTAAGAAAGCGAAACGTATAATGATTTTTATCCCTTTGTCCAATACTCCCTTTTGTGAACCTACCCCAAATAACCGGTTGGTCAGTTATGTGTCTTACCTAAAGTAGCCCGGTTAACTCCGATCGGGTGCTCTTTTGTGTACCGGCCCGGCCGGTACACCAATCCCAGATGGTATTAACCCGGCCGGTACGCCAACCCCAACTGGTACCATCCCGGCCGGTACACCGAACCCAGCCGGATCGGCCGGATGGCCATCCATCTAAGCTCCCTTTCCACTGGTGTTAGCACCTCCTTGGTAGCTTCACGTCCGACCCGGGTGCCTAGAACACTCAACCTCCTTCAGGCCCCTTCGCCCATACCTTCCGACCAATCCGCCCTTCGGCTGTCCACCATCCGAGGTCGTCCCGTTCGCCTGGTCCGCTGGACCAACTACCCACGTCTTCAGTCGCACTCATCTGGCCTGATTCCAGGCCTGGCGCCGTCCTGCCGCTGGTAGATACATCCGGCGGCCATCAGATCACGTCCCGTGTCGGCCGGTCCGGGCATCCAGCTATTTCCACAAATCAGGTGGGGGCGTTCACTCTCATTAGTCCATTAATTTCTGTGTCACTTCACCACAGCCGCCCCTGAGCCTTGTCGCAGCCGCACAACGGTTGAGGCACGAGCTCATTACATCTTTCACACTTCGACTTTCCGCTGTCCCTATGTCCGACCACTAAGACACCTACACTGATCCACTGTCGGGACACTCCCTGACGCCTACGAAGCCATCGGTAGGGTGTCCAGGCGTCCGCCCTGCTGGCCTAGAGCGTCGTCCAGGGCAGCCCGACTTGGCTACCCTGCAAGATCAAATCGCTGCTCTGACCGCTCAAGTAGCTAGCCTGGAGAAGGCTAACACCGAGTTGTCTCTAACCGCACGGCTGGCCGATCAGCAGGTAGAGGAAGCCCGGGTCGGGAGGTACTGGCCGACCTCCAATCCCAGAGCCGCATCAGCCGACTGGAATGTGAGAAGGCCGATCTTCTTAAAGAGAGGGACCACTTCAAACAGCTATCGTAATCCATTGACTCGCTGCGCATCTTGTACCAAAAAGTAACGGCCGCCTTGAAATCCCAAAGTAATTGCATCCTCGCTTGTTCAGGACCATCTCCCAGCCCACTCACTCTGTATGCGTTCTCAGAACAGAATGTTATGTGCTATCGCGTCTTGATGATCGAGTTTTCTCACGCCTCGCGCGAGGTGACGGCGCACTACGAGAGGTACATCCTCCTCTCTCATCCACTGGAGAGTTTGCAGGTAAAGTTGGCAATCTGGAATATCACCGAATCCGGCTCGCAAAGAAGCTGGGAAAATATCAGAAGGCGTCGAACTGGTCGGCCTCTGCATCGTCCGAGCTTCAACGTCAAGTCCGAGAGCTTGAAGCCGAGTACGCCGAGGCCCAATCGAACGTGGGAAGGGCTCGGCAGGTATTTTCCGAACTAGCGTTGTGCCGCACGGACTGTTTATCCTCAATAGAGGAAGGTCGATCTCGACTGATCGCGGCGGGTGCCCGGGTGGAACGTCTAATGAAGGGCCCTGCCCCCATCCGGGAGGCTATTAGACACCTCTTCGACTTAGCTTGTCCGCGGGGTCCAAATCCGACCGCTCCCGCTCCGCTACCTCTCTCGTTGGCTGCTGGTTCTGCTGCGGGCGCCCAAACATCCGGAGCAGAGGCACCTGCCCCAGCACCGATAACCGTTAGCACGGGAGGGGCTCCACATCTACAGATTTGGGAATCTTCCCGAAGCCCTAAACCGCCCCCGGTGCCAGCCAGCGAGTCGGCGGCTTAGCTCAGATGGATGGCCATCCGGCCGAGCCGGCCGGGCACAATGTACCAGCCGGAATGGTACCAGCTAGGTTCGGTGTACCGGCCGGGTTGGTATCATCTGGGGTTGGTGTACCGGCCAG
>MIQA02012574.1:0-13477 GCA_001887855.2 Sclerospora graminicola | reverse complement strand
CCGACTGCACAGGCAAAAGAATGAGGGCAAATAAATTTATTTGCCTTCACCAATACTCATTTGCGTCATTCAGTTATTGAAACCAGCATTTGTTTTTCGCAGGGTGCCGATTAGTAAGGTCATTGGCAAAAAGAGCGGGTCTGGGTACCGATTAGCAATAATTATGTGAGCAGGGTACTGATTAGTAATTAATGGCTAATTTAGGGTACCGATTAGCGATTTCCCCATATGTGAACTGTCCAGACTTCGAGCTGATTGGCTGAATTATGGCCGTGTCAGCATGGTAAGCCTTAGAGTGACCTTCTGATACCCTGACAGACATGCCTTCTGTTTATTCTTAGTCATCGTGTTTCCCCTCTCTTGACGGATTGGACCCGAAAATCCGTGCTTCACTATTACTCGACCAGATTAGTTCCGATAACTTGATAATCTTCGGCCAGCTCTGCTAACATGGCTGGGTCGGATACCGCAACTCTGGCCTGGTCCGCATGGCCAAGGTGACCAGATAATCTGTACTTCGAATCCACATGTAACATCTCGTGATCTGGCCACTTTTTCAGAGTCGTCATGACTCGGTCGTTCACCATTTTCAGCCGTGGGCCTTACTTTACATTTCTCCAGTAATCTAAATTGAAGCCCGGCTGGTGAACATCACATGGTATATAACATCATTATCTTGTACCAGGGCAGCCACTTGTTGGCATAAATAATGACCACCGGTACATTTTCGGGATCAAAATGTTTCAGAACCGGTGTGGTTGTCATTTTTCCTTAAACATCCAAATGCCACCTTTGCCCCCATCCAACCTGACCGGACTTGGGTCGGTGGGCTGGTCGTTCACTTTGGTCAGTCGTTCCGCCTTCTCCATGGTCAAGCATCTGACCCAACCTGCACTCCCCCTGCCGGTCCAGCTCTCGCAATTTATAATAGTCCACCCCCAGTAACTCATTCAACACTGCCGCGTGTAAAACGCAACAGTCTCAAGGAAGCGGGAGTAATAATTCAGGCTGCCCTAAAGAAAGATTGCATGCATTCAGCGACCGCGGAAAGGGAAAATTACTCAGAAACTCCAAATCCTTGGAATTGACTGGAGGTCAACAATCTGATAACATTGGTCTTTCTCCTGAAACATTTTTGTTTCACGACATTGATATATAAATTCCAATTTTCACACGTAAACAACGATTGCTCCATTTTTTCACACGACAAGTTACACGAACAATTTTTACATTTGTTCCAAGCTAATTGCGCGCTTCATCAACGTGGCACAGTGTGTGTGCCTGTAGCGCTCATCCTGTTATATGATTTCTACTATTTTTCAATCATATAAGTCATCTCGCAACGAGTGCTATTGGTGTGAACAGCCGATGGTTAGCTTAAGCTCCCTCTTCCTCACCTATTCCCCTGAAGAGATTATATAAAGTCTACCAAAAGTCCTCCGAAGAAATGTTCTTGTTCCCCGTGA
The DNA here is from genome assembly GCA_001887855.2 of Sclerospora graminicola. NCBI lineage: Eukaryota > Oomycota > Peronosporomycetes > Peronosporales > Peronosporaceae > Sclerospora > Sclerospora graminicola. The sequence continues at coordinate 12,011 of MIQA02012574.1, read as the reverse complement.
TACTCACTCAAATCGCCCGCGTTTAGAACACGGTTATAAATGATTTTGGAGGGGAGGCGAGGATCAGCTTATCGTGGGAGAATGAAGAGATATTTGGTTGGAGTATACAATTACCGATGATGATTCTCGGTCAGAGTCCTCGTTATATTTTCTTTATACATAACCGCTGCCACTCCCCGTTAAGGAGTTTCCATCCTGGAGAAGCCTTGTCAAACTTTATCCTAATGTCCTAACCGGGCAATTCGTGCAAGGATCCACCAAGACAGTGTAACCACCAGAACTAACGTGCAGGCATGGTGAGGATGCCGACGATGTCGGATCAACCTACTAATCGCGAGGTCGTGATGATTGGTCTAATCAGCATGATGCTGATCCCGATCGAGAAGTGGATAAGCCGCGGTCCGTCTGGGACCCTAGTGGGTGCTCGAACTCAAGATGGAATTTCTAAAATCGACTACGCCGCATAATCGACTCGTTAGCCCGTATATCCACTTTGTAAGCGTACAATCACATACAGCAAACTTTTCTCGTCTTTCTAGTTGCCGCCGCCAAAGACTTAATTCACGCGGCACTCACCCCAAACAATATTTTGATTGCTTGACATTCGGGTTTTTCATATGTTATCACATGGCGATGTGTCTTTCTTCCTTCTCTTGATTCTGCATCATGTACATGTTGGGTCAGATTCCTTTAGCTTCGGTCCGCAATTCAGATTGTTCTCATCAATCCAGGAAGACTGATCTTAGCCTTTCTAATAGACTTGATACCCACGATGAATGTCCTTTTTGTCGTGACACAGCTGATCGAACATCAGCCATCGATTCAACTTCATACTCCTCTTGATCGGGGGTCTTTTCCAGCTTTCTCAGGTATGAGGACTTCGTCGATAAACGGCCTGAACGATGCTCTGTTAATATCTTGGATATGTGTACAGTACTATCGGGAAATGTGTGCATGGTCTTTTTGTACCTTTATATTGGCTACCGTAGAAAGGGAGTTTCTTGATTAAAAAATCAAGTCTTCAACCTCGATCCGTTTTTTTACAACAAATGTTTATAGCAAGCTTTTACCTTGTGAAAAAATAATCTGTACGAACGCACGCTGCTCTCTTAATGTGGTAATTGTAATCTTTGTGCTTCCTACTGGCATGGCGAGACAACGATGGGCGAAAGCAATAACGTGGGGTTGTTTGTATCGCATAATGCGTATAGGATTTGAAAAAGACGTGTAAACGATAGGAAATGAATGGTTTGAAAGTTTCTGTTTGGCATCTCGCTCTGAAAAAAAACCAGCCGTTTTTCTAGATCCTACTGTCACGTGGTGCAACGTAAGTTAATGAAAAGCAGGTTTCTTATCCACACAAGACCTAAGACACTGTACCATGGAAATATCCACGAGTAAATCATGACGTTCTGATATGCAGGCTTTTATTCTACTGTTTTAGGTACAATATTGGACAAAACCTACTTTCTCGACGCTACAAACCCTATGACATTGCAATGTTGTGGCCTCAACTATGATAACTAGAAGCAGTCACATATCGGAGGATCGTGATGCACTGTGTCTGTACTTCACTGCGTTGGACACCGAATAATTTATCGAGAAAGCACAATAGTGTTGGAACGTATTGCTGTGGCCACGAGAGGCTCAAGTTTCTGAAAATACAGCGACATCTATCACAACGTCACGACTTAACGAGTGTCCACATTGCTTTGATTAGAATACACCATTTACTCTATAAAACACTCTTTCATAAGGTGCAATCATACCAGTACAACGGGCGATGATGGCCAAACCAGCCGCTCCCATACTGAAGGACAATGTTTGTTGCAACTGACATAATTTTAAACAAAATCTACCCCGGAAAGACAACAATTCCAACGTGTGCTACTCCATAAGTGTTTCTTCTCGACTCTCTGATCCCCCCAGACAGTATCTTTTTGGTTAAACCCCAACGTGTCTCTCCACACTGTGGCCATGATATGGTCGCCTTTAGCCATCATTAGCATGACGCTCTCGAGTCTGTCGACGGGGATGACAATGATCAGTATGCGACGTAGCTGGGATCTCCAAGTCTCAAGTGTTCGATGGCTGTTTTTCTACTTTTTCTTTTACTTATGGCTTTGGAGTAGCACACGGGTGCTTTATTTGCTATGGGTACGATTTTATCCCATTAAAACCACCAACTCCAACTATTATTCCCCTCTTCCAAACGAAGATAAAATCATTTACGATGCAATTAGAGGAGACACATGATGCGTTTGCGACGACCTTATTATGCTTTGGAGACGCGACACTCTTTGCAGTGGCGCTTTGGATGTTTCCGTTAACGTTTGAGCTATCAAACATTGCAGCAAAGTCGATGGATCGAGGCGCGGAAAAAGAAAAAAAAGCGGATTAAATTTTACGCTTGGACAGTGCATGGGCTCGTGGTAATTTATGCAGGCATTGAAACGGCGTTTGCGATTGCGTATCAAGGGTATACGCAGTACACGCAGCGGTGTTTAATTAGTGTCTACTTTGTGCAATTTATCAGTTTCCTCTACATGATTTGGCTTATTGTGAGACTTAAAGTTCGCGGCAGGAAGTACGAGAATGTTCAAGGCCAATTTGTCACATCCCCCGTGTACCAGCGACTGAAACGGATCATGATTGTTTACGCGTTATTCTCATTGCAATTCCAATTGGCTTCGATCGTTATGTACGCTTCCGAAGATAACGACGAGCAACTGCTAGACTTTATTAGTGTGAGTTTGGTCATCTACTACCTCTCTGGGATGGCGCTTGCGGTTACGACCATGTGTTCTCAAGCCTGTGTGCTCAATGTCTGTCGTCCATGTTTGCCAGATCACATCGAAGCTCAAGTGCAGACAAGGTTCATGCAAGGCGGAGATCTCTTGTCGCCTCGAGACACACAAGTGCTAATAGAATCGGCCGAGCCCCCTCTCGTCAATCCAGTCTTTGTCTTCACGGATATCGAGTCATCGAGCGCTCTCTGGGCAATGGGAGACGGACTCGTGATGCAACGAGCGACAGAGATTCACGACAATATCCTTCGCTCGTCCTTGATGAAATATCGTGGCTACGAAATCACAACAGCGGGAGATGCCTTCCAACTTGCGTTCCACACTGTTCGTGAAGCGGTAGAATATTGTCTTGATGTGCAGCTCCAATTGTTAGTCGCGAATTGGCCCAAAGAGCTCCATGGCATGCTTCCTGCCACAAGACGACAACGTGTCGGTCATCGTCTCATCTTTGGAGGATTACGTGTTCGTATGGGGATTCACGACGCTGTGGACGCCGATGGCGCGTTGATCTTAGACGTCCATGCCGTGACGGGCAAGATGATTTATACGGGGGCGTCTGAAGTTATAGCCAATGAAATTGGAGATTTGGGGGACGGCGGGCAAATTTTAGTCACAAAACGTGTCGCTGATTGGCTTGTCATGTACGAAGATTTAGTGGCAATTGACTTTATCGTCGATAGAGTGGGCGAGTATTCAATTCCACAGATTAAAGCCAAACTCGAAGTTTACCAAGTGTTACCCGAGGTACTTAGTGGCCGCAAGAAAATGTTTTCGTCAACATTAAAAAAGCGACGAGCTACGACCGCCTCGTCGCTTTACTCCATCGCATCGAGTAACCGGTCGCGATTATCAAGCAACGGTGGACCGATTCCACTTCCAGAACAACGACGACGAATGTCTCGGCCACAAGCGCTGCTACCTCCACCAGATCTTGCCCCCGTGCAAGGCGGATTGAGTCGATTTGGTCGAGTGCAACGATCGTTTCTGCGCATCGATCACGGCGCCTTTTACACCCGTGCCACCAGCATGTAGTCGGACTAACTTATTACTATAATCATAATGACACGAAATTTCTTTAGAGCACTGTCGTCGATTGCACCAACCTGGATACAAAAGTTGCAGTAACTCATCATTTAATTTGTTACGTAACCGTTAATGTGATTGCTAAGGTATCAATGTTCCTACCGTACTTCACAAAATAAACACCTTCTAAAAGGTGATTTGGTTAATATTAAAGGTCGTCAAAAATGAACTCAAGTTGGTTAGGGCACCTTTTCAAAATCGTGTGTTATGTAGTCTATTTAGTATAATGAGCTATATACTCTAAATTTGCGACAAAAGCCCCTAATTGGTGACAAATTAGGGTTTAGGACTAAAATGCATCAAGAGGATGAAACCCAAACTCCCTTGCACGACCCGGGTCCTGCAACCGACCCGGACAACCCAGGGAAATATACCATATCCAACTCGCATTTTGGCTAAGTCCAACTTTTGAGTCATCAAGGGTTAGGGTCGCCAAAAATGATTAGGGCCAAAATAGTGTAATTTTACCCAAAAATTTGCCAGGGTTGCCAAAAAGGGTTAGGACCAAAAAAGTGTTGTTCCACCCTAAAAATTGGTTGATGTCTTAACTTTTGACACGTTGTTCATTATGTTTCTCTCAGTTTATCGTTTCGTGTAGATACTTGACTCGTTCGTTCTGTTTAAAGAGAGAAGATATGGGAATATTTACTTGTGTAAGAAGTAGACATTCACAGCGGATGCAATTCTTCGTGTATTCCTTGTGAATGTTTACTTCTGGCACAAGTTAAAATTCCCAAGGGAAGCAATTCTTCTCTTTTTAAACACAACGAACGAGTACTGTAGAGTATTTACACGAAACGATAAACGAGAAGGATTCGTGCTAAAATGAAATCTAACCATACATCTTTTGCATTGCCGAGTATAGTATGAGGTAGACATTGACCCAACCACCGTGTGTTAGAAATACTAAAACAATATATCAATCAACGAAGGCTTCTTTCTTGTAGCTATATTAAAAGATCTCTATCGATCGTACCTGACGTATCGTCGACACCCTAAAAGCCGAACCTGTTCATTTACTTGGAACACTTCGCAGAAGATCGCAATACAGTTATTGGATGTGATCAAATACGTTTAACTTTAACCGGATCAGAGAAGTACTATTGCCTCTGCTTTCTTTTTATTGTCATTAAGGTAACAATCCTGTAGTAAACTCATCGCCGACACGAAGAGCTTGCCAGTCGTGCAAAGTATTGCCTGGTTCAGTAATAGCGTGTCCGGGTACAAAGGTTAAGAAAAGAGGTACGGGTTTTGGTGCAACCCTAACCCTGGATGACTCAAAAGTTGGATTTAGCCAAAACGTAAGTTGGATATAGACTTCCCCGTTCAGTTCTAAATTTGCTTATAAACAGCCCCTTTCAAGTAGGAAGGGTTTAGGGCTATCAAGATACCGAAAATGACTAGGACTCCAGGGTCATTAATGGACCCGGGGCCGACACAGAGCAAAGGCTCGAAAGACCCGCTTCTTCATATTCACGAACCAACCTCAGACCATCGTGGATGAGATTGTGGAGGAATCACAACGTTCTGACGGTGAATACACGTCTCAGGAGCAAGCGACGGATGAAGGGAGGTATGAGGTAACGATACCGGTACCATCGGTTCAATCAGAGGTTGAAGCGATGGAAGTGGATACCGGTAGTCCGCCGGTATTGGCAGAGATAAATAACAGCCAGTCTGACGGGAGTATATCGGTAGGCGTACGGTCAGCAGCACCGTCCGATATACTCCAAATAATGAGCACACGCACGCAGGTGATGACCAATATGCAGAGTTCGTCAGCACCTGCAGGAGAGCAAATGACGCTCACATTAAGGTCACAGGGTGAGAACACTTCAGACAAACATTCATCACCGGAACAAGCAACAGTGGAAGAGCCGATGCCCCTTCACATGGAAGCAACGAATATGGCGAAGGCGTTAAAAATGGCGCTGGAACACACGCCAAACACGAAGCCTACAGTTCAGGCATGGAAGGACCTTATGCAGGAATTGTACACTTCAATTTCTGTAAAGGCCAAAGGACCTATGTCGCGGCTGTCAGAAGCGACACAACGTCTACCGAAGTTGAAGACACAAGAACTGGAAAGACTTATAGACTTGTTCGAACTATTAGTCGTCAAAAACAAGCATGATTGGAAGGTGTGGCGTCAGCAAGTGATTACTACGTCGTTAGTTGCTCAGCGTTCAAATCAAGCGTTGGAGACATTATTGTGGAAGTTAATTGGACAGGAGAAGGTGAAGACACCAGATAACCAACCTCAACCGCTCCAAGGCTGGGTTTCCAAAGTGGCCGGTCCAAAAGAACAGAATGGACAGCTCAAAAGTAATCCGAAGACGTTCCTGTTCAAAACAGAGATATTCTCGCCGGAACAAATTTCACATTTGCGGGCGATTTGTGAAAAGGAATATGGTAAATTTGCCCCATTGCAAATCAGGCCGGGTACGGTGGATGAGTGGAAGATTGTACAAGGTCTGGTAGAGGGTCATATCGTGGCACGCCGGTTGCCACAATTTATCAAGAGAATTATGAAACTGGATGATCAAGTACGCCTTGTGCATACGATCAGAGCACAGGTGGAAGGCTGCTTGACAATGGATTTGCGTGGGGAAAGCCCGATCAAAGAGGTTTTTCTTAGTACGAGGAGCATACAAGAGAGTATAGCGACCGCAGCGACTACACGAGGTGCTGGAAGCCCAGAGCTGTGGAAAATGGTCGCACAGGTGAAGAACATAAGCTACAATGGCAGTAATCATATGCTATACTTCCATTTTTTCACAAGGGAAATGGCGAAAAACTTTGCAGGAGTAAAGGTTCCCTTTCACCGCTATGACCATGTGTTACAAAATCTCCATCAAGAACGGCGACCTAAGGGGAAGACGGTATGGGATAAACAAGTTGATGAGAATGGAGAAGGTTTTGGACAACAAGGATTTTATTCGTGCATTTTAAAGAATGTAACAAGGGCGGTCGATTTGTTGAAATTGACGGATTTTTACGTTCAATATTGGGTATGGAGTTCCAGTTAGATGACTTGGATAAAAGTGGTCCGTTTTCCGAAACATCCACCCTGTGGGAGCTAATTGTAGCGGCAGATACATGCCCACCGGCATTGGAAGGTGTCAAAAGGATTTTATGGTGTAACATGATGATCGTCGTGGAACACCCAACTATGAAAGGGCGTAAACAGTGTCTGAGATGTGGAGAAGTTGGTCATCCAATGCGGAAATGTCTGACCCCATTGGATGACCTAATCAAAACCAACTGTATTCAAGTCACACCGGCAGCACTCGCGAAATTAAAGCTGCCGGCAGCACTCGCGAAATTAAAGCTGCCGGCAGCAACATTTCGTAGCATGGAAGAATTGAAGGAACAAGTGGAAAATAATCGTAAAAGGCAGGATAACGGGAAACCGGACATCACAGGCGGCTCTGATACTGCCCAGACGGATGTCAGTTTTGACCGTGAGCAGACTAAACAATCCAACTCCAAGAAAGAAGATCAGGAAGATTTACGGAATGAAACGACTGAAGCTCAGGACTCACCTCGAGTCGAAAGCAAAAAAGATGACACCTCGTGGATTATGGTAACGCACAAGAAGAAACAGGACAGTCGTCCGAATTTTAGGAAGACTCCTTCGTCAGAAGTAGTAGCCAAGAACGAAAACAAGCCAAGTATGGATAGAGAGACACAAGATTCCGACCAAGTGAAAAAAACTCCCCGGAAGAAGTCAGGACGGAGCAGTAAGAAAGCTCCAAAAGATATCGTACAAAAGAAAAACACTGCCTCTTTAGTGTTGGAAGGCAAGGTTAAAAAATCAATACAATTTTTTTCTTATTGAGGAAGTCCAACAGTTAGAAGGGGAGTTGGACTTTACATGGTTGGAGACGATGAAACGACCAAGCCCTAACACTACCAAAACGATGACAGAAATTTTAGCAGCTTTATCACTACGGGCAGTACAGACTCCCGCAACTGGTAATTGCCAGGTGTACGCGGTCTGCCAGGCGTTGACTTCATCAGTACTTTATCACGTATATTGGAACAATTAGCAACGCACATAAAGGAAGGAAGCTTGGAAAGAGCTATGATGGATTTTGATATCAAATATCCACCAGGAATTAGGAAACAGACACTTCTTGGATTAGGAAGGGGCTACCCAAGAATTTCTGCAACGGAATCAAAGAAAGCATTCCAGCTATATTTTAAGGAATTTGCTCAGAGCGGTTCCCAGCTATCGGATGGGGTTCCCATGACGGCATGGGGGAGCAACGATACTTTAGCAAGTATCAGTACGCTCCTTCAAAAAGACATATATGTTATTAGTTCGCAGGCGACAGGACCGCCTGGAGTTTCACTGTTCACGCCGGAAATTCGCAAAGTTAATTCACGAAGTTACGCTATGAGTGGGGAGTACCCAATAACTCTTGACGCTTTTATCGAAAAAGTGTCGGAACAGTGCAGTCACGCGGCAGCAAAACAAGACGATAAACTTCTACCCCTAGTGCTGCACTTCAGAGACCAACATGAATTAGCACTATTATGGGGGCGTGTTGAGGAGCCCTTAGTACTGGGCACCCTGCTGGGAATCTTCAGAGACACTAATCTTACCATCCGTGCGCTTGACTCTTGGAGGTACTTCCGATTGTATGTAGAGAGTAATGTCCTTCCACGCATTTTGTTTTCCACTTTCCACTGCTCGCACTTTGTCTGCGTATCCCGGTATCAGAGTGCTTGTCTTGAAATGTCTTTGTAACATTGTCACAATCGAGTCCACTGGGTGATGATCTTCACTCACCAAAGCTGCTAATGTCTCGGCAAACAGGTGAGCGCAGAGCAAGTTTCTGGCAAGTTTTAACATCTGCTTTGGTGCCAGCAATTTAACCAATAAGTTTCCACCATATTTGGCCTTCCGCAGGCGTGTCCACTCCTGGGAACTTGTCATGATTGCAGCCCTGGCTGCTGGAGTTGCGACTTGGTTGTACCGGCTTTCCCATATTTCGAGCCATCGAGCCGGGATCTCGTTCATACCATGCAATTTTCCTAGTGATACCATTTGCATCCAGCACTGTTCGCGCCATAATTTCGTCAATTCTACCAAGACAGACTGATCAATGCTCTCCAAAATGTGATATGCCCCGGGAACATCTTTGAGTAAATGTAAAATTCTGTTGGATTCATGTTGGGCTGCTTTCGTCCAGATTGATTTTCTCGAATTCGCTTTCGGGAAGATTATTCCAGTGTTCTTTTCCCACGCTGGTTGCACTCTATCCCACATCTGCTGACAATCTTCTAGCGTTCTATCATCATTGTCTAGTTCTTCGTCACTTTTCTCGAAGTCATCTACTAGTTCCCGTTGAAGACATTGTTCAGGTTCTTGTTCTGGTTCCCTGTCGTGTTGGTTCCGTCTGCAGACTCGTTTATTGCTATAATCGTCTGGCTCTTCGATAGAGTCCATCCCTTCTTGGCTAGTCGATACATTCGTTGGAATATATTCTGAACTAGACGCCGATTGTTCCACCAATAGCGGGGGGGGGGAATCGTTGTGGGTCAACCAGATATTATTCACCCACTGATGTAATACCGGTTCTGCAATACAGTAGCGTTGCATAAAAGCATCCCTTGTTCGTTCATCAGTGAAATCTGCTTTCAGGAGCTGCTATTGTTCTGGAAGTGATAACCTGGTTACTGTTTCGGTCAAGAATTGTAATACCTCACCCATTCGTGCATCCTTTGTTGCATAGATTTGAGAAATCTCACATTTGAGATCGTGATGGATGGTTGGGTCATCCAATCTTTCAAAAATATCGTCCATATCACCCTCCCATCCATCGGGATCCCATGGTGAAAAGATTACCATATTGAGATGGTTGCGACCCTGAATCTTCGCCCATTTCTTCTTTTTCTTCAGTACTCATGATAGTGCTCTTGCCAGAAGTGTTTTCCAATATAGGTGGCGTCAAGTGGTGACTTTCCACCTCACTGTTCTCCTTTACCCGTTCCTTACATGCATCCACTTTCACGTCTTCAAAGTCATCATTTTCGCTTGTGACCACTTCCATTATTTCATCCTCAATATATGCTTGGGAATCTTCCAAATTATGGGTATTTTCACCTGGATCAATCCGATACATATGTCAAGTTGAAGACTTAGAATATCGATCGGAAGTTAAGGAAGAGATGGACCGAAAGAGACAACAAACTCCTCACATCATAACGCAAAATGTCAGGGGTTTCAAGAAGGAGTCCAGTCGAGACTGGATGGTGGCTTGGAGGTCGGGAGCGAAGGATTCACAAGCTTACTTTACGCTGATACAGGAGACACATGTGTCGTCCCAACAGGAATATGAATATGCAGTCACGATGTGGTCACAATTATGGGGCAAATCATTGCTAACGACGACAACTGAATTTTCGTATTGGAGCAGGTTTCCACTAATACAAGGTGGAGTTGGTATTTTAGTTAGACCAGATTGCAGAGGATGTACGACCATGGATGCAACACAGATGGTCAAACCGTTTCATAGCGATTGAATGGAAAGGTTCAGTAATTGCTAATGTGTACGGACCATCCGGAGATGCCAAACTACAAGAACAATTTTATTCGGACCTCTGTGATTTTATCCCAAAAAAACCACTGAAATTTATTATTGGAGGGGATTTTAATTGCGTAGATATGCCGGTGATTGATCGCATGGGAGGAACAAGGTCACTACGCCCTGAAAGTTTGAGTTTACAACGATTTGTTCAAGACAGACAGTTAGAAGATGTACGGATGCTCATGGGCTCGGCCCTAGATGATATACTCTTGGATCCAATGGACCACTTCACATATTGGAGAGGCGGTCAAGCCAGTCGAATTGACAGATTCTATGTCTTGGAGTATTGGATGTCGTGGGTCTCCTGGGTGGATGTATCGCTTCCCCAGGTATATTCTGATCACAACCAAGTGACGCTATTTTTGAAAGATCCAGTACCCCCTCAGAAAAATGGAAAACACCGCGTTTAGGTATACCCATTTAAGGGTTCGGGAGATTTAATTGGTAAAACCGGTTGTCGAATCCCCTCTGACGGAGTATGTGGATCGTGTCAGAGCAGCGTCGGATTGGGATACATGTGTATCTAATATCCTTGATCTTTTTTTCTTGACGAAGCGGCGAATAGCTAGGAGGAGGAAGAGAAGAGTTCATCAATTGAAAAAGCTGGTCTATGATAATGCCACGTCCAGAACACAATTAATTGCCGGAATCTCAAACTCGTTGACACAAGAACGACGATTTAGAAAAGGAAAACGTCTGCATAGAACACTGGATGACGAGCGATGGCTTTTCAAGAGGACATCTGTTTGGGAGCGAGATCAGACGGTGTCGGACATCTCCAGAGGAACTGGACAGCACTTTATGAGAGCTGACTCCATCCCGGACAAATTTGCCCTGACATGGCATCAATATTAGGCTGCAGTCACCGGGAGGAACCGGTAAGCTCGCTAAAAGACAGTCTTATGCAATTCATGACTATCCCAGAGAAAAGGAAAGTCACGAAGCAACAAAACCTGGATCTGATGAGAGAAATTCAAGAAGATGAAATTAATTTGGCGATTAAAAGTTTGGAACGACGAAAGGCGGCTGGAATAGATGGGGTGGGAAATGATTTTTTCAAGGATTTCGCGTCTCTACTGATGGATCCGTTATTGGTAGTATTTAATGATATCTTACGTGGAGCATCCCCACCAAAGTCTTTCATGAAAGCGCTGGTCATACCTTTTCAAAAAAAGGAGATTCGAACGACGCTCTGGACTATAGACCGATCTCGCTTTTTACAACAGGATATAAGTTATTTGCTAAAATTTTAGCGCGGAGATTGCAAAGGTTTTTGGGACAGCTAATTGGGGATACCCAACAAGGGTCTGTAGCCGGTAGAAAAATGGACAAGGCAGTTATTATGATGAAGGCAACCCTGATGAAATATGAACATTCTCAAACGCAGGAATTGAATGACAGTGCGGGTGTTTTATTTCTGGATTTTAGCAAGGCCTATGATACAGAGACAGGCAGTATTTATTTTTGGTACTTTCGGCTTTTGGATTTTCAGAGCAATTTATTGCATTAATGGAGAGATTAC
>MIQA02012571.1:3541-19758 GCA_001887855.2 Sclerospora graminicola | reverse complement strand
GGTCAGTACGAGAACATTGGGGTGTCCCGATCAGTCGATGTCATGATTTGGTCGAGTGATCGGCAACAGAAATTGTGGCTGACCCGTGGTGAACGTTGGGTACCAACGTTCGTTAAAGGTATCGGCCGATCAAGCTACATCAGGGTCACAAATATATCCGATCAGCCGCTGATCATCCACGAAGACATGATCTTAGGGATGTGGTTACCTGAAGGGAAAGTACCTCGACAGATCGGATATGTTTCAGTGGGATCACGAAGATACATTGAATGGCAGAATCTGGCTTATCAAGCCACCACGGACATGATCAGTGACGAAGATTTAGCGGATGAAGATACCTCACCTATGGTCGAGAAGCCGGAGTATTCTACGCCGACCAAGCTGCTGATCAGGAGGCCACCGATCGAAGCGACAGGGGAAGGTCGGGTCAAAGAAGGTCCACAGATATGAGTATAATTTAGCCCGGCTCACCGAAAACAACGGACCCAGATAGCGGAAATGACAGTGAGGAGTTCAAGCACGATCATGAGAAAGAAAAGGAGGATGAACCAGCCAAAGTCATTACAGAGGAGGGTGAATCTGAAGTAAACCATCAGTCGGGTGACGTACAAGGAGCGATTCAAGATGACGCCGATCAGAAAAAGGCAGATCAGGTGGACGAGCAAGTGTGTATACACGAAGGTGGCGATCAGTACATTGAAGGTATCGAGAAGCAGATGGCCGTTTTACCGGAAGTATCGCCCAATATGCCAGAAGTCACCATGGAAGATCTACAGGTCGGTGATCCCGAAGTGAACACTCCCGAGCAGATCGATCAGCTAAAGAAGATCATCTGGAAGAGGCGTCACTTACTGATGGGGAAAGGTAACGCCCTACCCCCAGCCGCATTCGGAGCTGTTTGTGATATAGACGTGGGAAATGCGAGGCCGATCGCTCAGCGTTGTCGTAAAGTTGCACCTCAATACCGGGAAAAGTTATCCGATTTGATCAAGGGTTTGCTGAGTACAAAGATCATCCGACCATCAACATCGCAGTGGGCATCACCGATCGTGATCGTGATTAAGAAGAATGGGGTTGATATTCGATTGTGTATCGACTATAGAATGGTGAATCGCCTCACGAAGTTGATGGTCTATCCGATGCCCCTGATCAATGATTTATTAGAAGATCTGGATAAAGTTTTATGGTTTTGTTCGCTGGATATGGCTAGTGGTTTCTGGGTGGTTTCGATGACTGATCGCGCTCGAGAGATCTCGGCTTTCGTTACACCTTTTGGGCTTTTTGAATGGAATCGGATGCCGTTTGGATTAAAGAATGCCCCACAGATCTATCAGAGGCTGATCGACAATGCTCTCTATGGGTATTTCCAGATCAGTGCTGATCGGGAAGCCACTGATCTACATGATGTGTTTACGGAAGGTGAGCCAGACCAAGATCAGGGCCGATCAGTGTTGGGAAGGCGATCATACATAGATGATATCTTGGTCACAGCAACATCCTGGGATATGCTGTGCGATAAGGTCGAACGACTTCTGGACACCTGCGAGCGCTGGAATTTGTCGATCAGTGTGGTCAAGAGTTTCTGGGGTCAACCCAAGGTCGCTTACCTCGGCCATAACGTATCGATCCAAGGTTTGGAAGCAAACCCGAAAGATCTAGCCGCTCTCAGCAACTTACCTTTTCCCCGATCACTGAAGGCCATGCAATCCTTCCTCGGATCTCTGAATTATTATAGCAGATTTATCGAGGACTTCTCGATTTACGCCGCTATACTTTATGAACTGAAGGAAGTTGATTATCATGGGCTACGAGAACGTGATCGGGTAGGAGGATCGCCAATTGAGACTGATCACGAGGTTGAAGCTATCGAAACAAATCTAGAGACTGGATCACCAACTGATCGAACTATGCCAGGGTCAGAAGACCACATGAATCGAGCTATGGTAGCCTTCAGTATGTTAAAGGCGAAGATGATCTCGACGCCAATACTGAAACGCTTCGATCCGGAGAAGATTCCCGTGGTGATCCTATATGCCAGTAAATGGGCAATATCAGCCGCACTGGTCCAAGCTCACGATGGAGTTTATTGCCCGGTGACGTTCACAAGCCAAACATTAAAACCGAATGAAGTTAACTATGGTATTGTGGATAAGGAAGTGCTAGCATTATTACGTGTGTTGGATGTTTGCTATTCTATGCTGGTAACTAGATCAATTAAGGTATTATCCAAACGATCTAGTCTGGCGTGGTTACTATCCGCGAATGGTTTAGACGGAAGACTGGGGCGATGGGCAGCGGTGTTATCTCAGTGGACTTTGGAGATCATTAAGTGCACCAAGGGCGAAGAAAAAATTCTTGGAACGCTGGCAGCCAGCATCACACCCCGATCAGAAGTCGATGAAGCCCTGATCGAGGTCGCTCCTTGGAAGCAACCACGTGAATCGATCACTATACCCCCACCGATCGTAGGCTGGGAGGAAGATCTGATCGTTGTAAGTTTATCAGCGAGTGTGAAGAAAGGTGTAGGGGCGTATAGCGCGTTGTTATGGAAACTGCCTGAATGGACTGTTATATCGGCCGGTTCAGATTATACGCCAGGTATCACGGTCAACGAGGCTGAATATCGTGGTCTGCTGCTAGGTTTGGATCTCTTGCACGAGCAAAAGATCGGAAGAGTAATTATATGCGGAGATTCAAACCTGGTGATTCGGCAGATCACTGGAGAGATCGACTGTATAGCGCCGCGCCTGAAACTACTGAATGATCGCGTTATGAAAGCTTTACGTGGATGGCCAAGACATGATCTCTTGTATGTGAAACTGAATTGGAATCGGAGTGCAGGTAACTTAGCCACTATGATTATGCGTGAGCAGGCCGGATCGATAGTCACTGATCAAGCGTTGTTGGAAGAACTGGTGGAGATCAATAGGCTGCCTGAGCTGATCCGTGTGGAAGATGAAAAGGAAGCAGCCCAGATCTTGATTACGACGAGATCACGAACCAGATCACCACCCAACAGATCACCCTCTCGCGAAAGCCTGACAGAGGAAATAGTACAAGAGATACGGATCGAAAGAATTCTCAAGGCCCAAGACGAGGAAAAATGGATCGGTGATTTGAAGGCGTTTCTAAAGGGTGATCTGGAGAAGCTGAGCCAGAGTGAGGCAAAGGATTGTGCCAAGATCGCGTCTAACTACGAGATCGACGAAAACGATCTTTTGTTTTACTATGTCCAAGCTGATCTGGCCGATGTGGATTTGGACCGATCGGCAAAACTCGTGATCCCGGAGACTTTACAAGCTGATATCTTACACCAATATCATGTTAGTTTGGAGGGTGGCCACCAGGGCGTAGGACGAACGTACCACAGGATCCGTAAACATTTCCATTGGAGAGGATTATATCGAAGTATACAAAAGTTTGTTGGAACATGTAAGGATTGCGAAACTGGAAAAGGTATGCCAAATATCCGGGGAAGATCACCTGGAAATATCCAGGCGACCTACCCTTTCCAAGTGATCGCGGTGGATCACATACCGTCCCTCCCAAAATCGTTCAAGGGCAATACCGAGTTGCTGATCTGGACTGATCTGTTCACGGGATTGGTGATCGCGAAGGCGGGATCTACACGAACGGCTCAACAAGTTGCTTGCAGTTACGAAGAATGTGTTTTTCGACGGTTTGGAGCCAGTGAAGTGATCAGGCATGATCGTGAACCAGGTTTTATGGCCGAAGTGTTCCGATCTTTTAATCAGATGCTTGACCAGAAACAGAGCGCGACCATGGCGTACCGTCCACAGGCGAATGGTAAAGCCGAACGGATGGTACAAACGTTGACTAGAGCTATCAAGATGTATGTCGCAGACTCCGCGCAACAAGATTGGGATGAATATGCGGAGAGACTGGTGTTTGCATTAAATTCCTCTTTTGATCGGATCAGGGGAGATACTCCATTCTATCTGGCATATGGTTGGGACCCCCGATCTACCATCGAGTCAGTGATCCCTGTTGGTTGCACACGAGGTCGAGATCGCGAAGCTCGTCGATGGCGCAAGGGACTCCAACGTCACTACCAATATGCGCGGGAACAAGTTAACGAACGATTACGAAGGGCCATCCAAGAAAGAGCTGATCGGAACAATGAGCAGGCTGATTCGCATAATATCGGGCCAGGATCGAGAGTTTGGCTTTACTTGGATCGCGTGAAAGAAGGATATGCCAAGAAGTTAGCACATCTGTGGCACGGACCGTTCCGTGTAGCCGAACTAATCGGTGATCATGCCGCTCGGCTGATTACCGCGGGTACTGATTATGGAATTTTCCCGATTGTTCACTTGTCGAAGTTGAAACTGGTCCGAGAATACCCTGATCGGCCTAAAACTAGGCTGTCATGCGATGATCAGCCAAGGTTTGATTTTGGCGAAGCTCTCTTACCCGAAGATAGTTGGGAAAGAGCGTTGGATCCGAATGAATTCGAGGTGGAGAAGGTTTTGGATATCCGATCAGGCAAGAAGACCCGATTTGGCCGAACCCACCGTGAATACTTGGTTCGTTGGAAGGGTTATGACGATCCCGAGTGGATAGATGAGCGTGATCTGAACTGTGGAGCTTTATTGAGAGAATTTGAACGTGATCGGGTGAGACGGAATCGATTTGAAGTGATGCAAACCCACGAAGAGGGTAACCAGGAATCTCAATAGCCTGGATCGACACATTGTGACTGATCAGCCAAATATGATGATCGGGCAAGTGGAGATCAGGGCGGTTGGACTGGTTTGGAAGAAACGGATGCATATACATACATATATTACTCAAGAATTATACCTGTACGCATGAGAGCGATCAACATACAAGATGGAAGCGATAATGAGACGTGAACAAGATATACGAAGGTGGAACGCGAAAATCATCAAGAAATGTCGTGATATATTAGTGATTATGGAAAACGAAATAGAAGTTGATTATAACGACGATCACAGGCCATATTTAGTGCGCAGGCGAGAAACCGTGTACCCTGGATGATCCATGGGGCTTGATCGAAACTGGTTTCGCCAAGGTTCCTGCTGATCGGTCCAGAGCAAGCAATCACGCAGTGTGGCGACCGGAGTTATATGCCCATAACCGGGATACCAATCCCCGCCGTCAGCCTTGAGTCCTCGCGATCCCGCTCGACGAACAGTTAAATGCAGGACGCCAGGGAACAAGAAAACGTCCAGATCACACTCGCCGTGCAGGATTCCGTCGACGATATAATCGCAGATCGTGGCCCAAGCAGCCCCGGCTTTGGTGCGTCGACGCTTGCGAGCATGATGGTAATGCTCGATCCACGCGTCCTTGCGCATCTCCGTCGTGATCGGGAAATGGTGAGTCGCCTCCCATATCGCTTGCACGTGTTCCTGGTAATATAAAGCCAAGCGTCCCTGTAGCTCGACAAACCAAGGGCGATCAGGAAACGCCAGCCCGGGCATGGGTGTCAGGAGGACATCCCAGGGTGCTGAATCTATCAGAAGTTCAATAGCACCTCTGTTCAGCACCCTTGGTTGCCACTGCTTGTCCTTGGGCGCCGGCGATCTGGTCGGAAAGATCCAGCCTGGCGGGCGGGACCACAAGCGAGGGACGAGTTTCTGCCGCACTTCAAGAACCCGAGGCGTCAGATCCCAGACCTGATCAGCACTCCAAGGTTTCCGTGTGGCCATGTGAGCGGAAGTCGGCTTGCCCTGCATGACGACATACAGATCCATGAACGGTTGGTTCGGATTGTAACTGTAGTCGTTTTCTCCGACCGACGATTGTTTCGCCGGGATGAAGACGCCCGTGAAATTGAGCGGCGGGGCGATCGCTGCCCCAGTGGCCGTCGGAGGAATGTCAGGATCAGCTTGAGCCGGTTGTTCCTCCTCGAGATCATCGTCATCGTCGTCATCTGACTCCAGCAAAGTAACGGCCTGGGCCAGCGAATTCACGCCTGAATAACTTGGTGCTTGCGTACGGCGATCAGTGCTGCGCGATCGGGACAGAAC
This sequence comes from Sclerospora graminicola, assembly GCA_001887855.2. Classification (NCBI taxonomy): domain Eukaryota; phylum Oomycota; class Peronosporomycetes; order Peronosporales; family Peronosporaceae; genus Sclerospora; species Sclerospora graminicola. The sequence continues at coordinate 13,741 of MIQA02012571.1, read as the reverse complement.
AGACAACGTCCTCTCGTCCAGATCAGTCGATTCATCATCCGAGTCGATCACAAGACGTGATCGCTTGGCGGGAATCATCTTTTTCTTCGACGAGCTGGTCTGCTTACGCTTCCCAGAACTCGAGGCCGAAGGCGCTGATCTTGGAGTCGCCGGTGAGCGAGATTGAAATGACGCAGAGGCTTTTGAAGTGCTGATCACGGGCTGATCAGCACTACGGACAGGCAAAGAAGCGACCGAGGACGCGGGCGAGGGCGGGGCAGACCCTGGAGACTGTGGCGGTGTTCCAGATGAAGTAAACGAGCTGATCAGCCCAGGAAGCCGTTGCAAGGCCGTCCGAACTGACCCCGAACCGGTGTCCGGTTTGGTCCACCTATCCATAGTCTGCACCGCGAGGTTTTTCAGGTCGGCGTTATGCTGAAGCCAGGCGCGATCATCGAGCTCTAGGGTTTCAAGTTTAACCCGAGCAAGATTAAGCTCGCGCCGGCAATCTTCATCCACTTTCCGACTCTCGCACAACCTCTTCTGTATGTCGGTGCGGCCGATGCGAGAATCAGAAAGTTGTTTGGCCAAGAGCTGGACCTGCTCATCCGAATAGCGAGCCTCGATCTCCCGACGCTCTACATCCTCGGCAGTGCGGATCTTGTCGTGCAGCAGCTGATCACGGTCGAGACGGTGATCATCGATACGTTGTAGATGATCTACCATCTCGACCATCGAATTTTTCATCGCCTCAATACGTTCATCTGGAGATAAACATGGAGAGTCAAATACGGATTACAGAAGAAGTGAATGAGATGAACGTACCCTGATCGCGGATGGTGATAGTCAGCGAGTCGATCAGCGACTGTAAGGAGGCGACGGTGTCCGAAGGCTTGGAAAGTCGCAGAGCAGCGAGGTCAGCCGACAACTGATCACGCTCCATCGTCAAACCCTGAACGCGATCAGTCATGTCTCGCAGGTCTTGGCCAAGCCGGTCATGATCTTGGCCAAGCCGGTCATGATCTAGCCGGAGAGTCGATAGCTGGGCAGCCAGATCAGCGGAATCACGTGCCGAGGAATCAGCCGCGATCCGACGGTCGGATAACTCAGCGGTAAGTGCCCGGTTGGTATCGTACAGAGAAACCAACTCGGGAATTGCACTTCGGAGTTCCGACCGTAGCCGACAAGCCTCCACGGGCCCCAACGTGAATGGACCCGATCCATCTATCAGGCGAGCGAGCTGCTCCAAGGAACGGAGAGGGCGATCTGATGGAGGTCGAGCAGGAAGATGCCAAGACGGTCGATACGAAGCGAGGGCAGTTGTCGGACGGATGAGGCTGGTCGTGATCGGCGTAGAAGTCGTGATCGGGGCGATCGCAGGTGTAGCCGAGCTGGAGAAGGAGGACGAAGGAGCAATCGGGCGGGCAGCCGAAGAAGACGAAGAAGGAAGAGGAGATTGGCTTGCGTCGGCCATGGTGATCGCCAGAGAGGAAGTTTAAAAGTGAGTGAGTCGAACTGCAGTCGTTGTGCGGCTACAGTTAGTCTCAGGGGCGGCTGTGGTGAAGCGATCGGAAAATATTGGGACTGAAGTGGACCACACATGGCCGTTGACTGGTGACGATAGAACACCCATCAACATATGACGGTTGATGGGTGGGAAAAGGTTGATCACGGTTAACAAGAAAAGGTGGCGGACAACGGATATTCACGACGTGGAGAAATCAGCCAAATATGGTCGTTAAGCCCAGTCCCAGACACTGGCGGAATGATGGAGATCACGATCACGATCGTTACTACAGTCACTAAGTGGAGTTCCCGTGGATGTAATAAGAAAAGAGTGACTGTTGACATGACGTGTCAAGGGCAGGCGACCAGCTGATCTCTGAATGGTATAGTGGTTGAAGTTGATCATGACACGAAGTTATGGCCTGATCAGCCTATCATGCCCGAGCAATGAAGATTAGATGAGGAATGAAGTCGGGCATGTGGAGTGACAGGTTGTGTGAGTGATAAGAACCTTTGGTTGGTCCGAAGATGACGTGGCAAGGCCTGATCAGGCCTGATCAGCCGAGATCAGTGTTATATGGTTGTCCTGACGGGGTATAAAGATCGGAAGTGTGGCTTAGAAGATGAATTGAGTCTTGATGATGATGACCCAGAGCGTTCCCGAAATGATCAAGGGCTGATCAGCCTGATCACCACCTGATCACTCGGTTGATCACTATGGCGATCGGGATCAGGGCTGATCAGCCTTTGATCAGCGTTGAGATGCAAGGGCAAGTAAGTTCTCGGTTTGGTCGGACTATATATGAAGTGGACAAGTGCTGAAGAGCAGGTCTCAAGTGGTTTCAAGGTCGTTTGTTGAAGATCAGGATGGGTTGAAGATCTTTTGAAGAGTCGGGTCGTGATCAGGGCAGAAGCGGTACAGATCAGCTTGAAGGTGCAGCCAGGATGAGCAAGAGGGTGTTACGCAACCGTGCGACGAAGTAAATATTTTCGAAGTAAAGGTCAGGCATGAGTTGATGTATGGTACACATGTATAGGACATTGCATATATAATAACGGGTTTAGATTTTCCCCCTAAAGCAAAGAGTCGCTCCGCCACGTGTGCGGTCATTGGGAGCACAGGGTTGATTAGTCCCCTCTTGCTCAACTGATTCCCGGTTAAGACGCGCTTAGACGCATTTTGGCTTACCGGAAGGCCCCCGACGGGTTTGTTTTTAGGTGATCGAACCTCACCCGCAACGCGCACGTGTTTGGAACACGTTGATAATATTGGTAAAGGTTTTGTGGAGATAACGTTTGTGGATTACTGTGGAAGATCGTGGATTGATCGCGTTTTCTTGGTTTCGTTATATCTCTCTCATTGGCTGGCCTGATCAGACGAACTTTCCTGATCAGTGCCTACAGTAGATACTGAATAAGTATCGACCCCAACCCCTTCTCCGGTGAAGATTTCCACCCGAGGACACCCCCCATCTCGAGAAGGTCATTCCCTCCGACCTGATCAAGATCATCGTTTTCGTCACCGAGTCCACCTAAGTGAGTGTAACCACCCCCGATCAACGGGTACACAAGGTGAGATGAAGTTAAACATAGATCCTGACAAGCATGAAGACCGGCCAGATGACCGGGAGGATCAGATCAGTCACCACAGTGGTGATTCATCTGATTCCGATGCTGATCAGGATCGACGGAGTACCCCCTCCGATAGTTGGTCGTCCGGGCCAGTGGGTATCCGGATTCCACCCACGACTTCGGTCATGGATTTGGAAATCGGCTCCACCACAATTCCACATTCGGTATAGCTCTGACGTCCTGGGGTGCACCCAAAACAGATACTTAAGCTGGTTTGCTTGTGGATGGACCTCATACTCAAAAAAAATCATGGTGCGTCATGAGATCGAAAAGCACCTCCATCATTGTTTGTTTGGCCAGAAGCTGACGGCGGGCCTGACCTTTTACGTTTGCAATGTCTTTTGCCGTCACCATTGATGTTGGATCCGACAGCAACAGGCTCGCATGAATATTAGCTGCTCGTACGCCAACTTTAGACTGGTTCTGGATCCGGTTTGCAGCCGTGAAAAAGGGAAAATTTAAATTGAGCTTCGCGGCACGCTGTCGATGAAGGACATGAATGCAGACGTCCGCCGATGCAAGGTGGTTGTGAAGTGTGCTACCGTCTCGTGTATAAGCAATCAACCATTTTCCATTCTCGAAGACGACCTTCACTCGCATTTTGCATCCTATCTTCTTTGACCCACGCCCTAGACGCTGGCGCTCGTCTAGTGTAAGCTTGTGATTATTGCGGGCTGGCCATGACGGTCGCATGCGTAATACCGACGTAATATAGGTTTGTTCTCAAGGTTCGTGAGACAGTAACCATGAGCCCGACTCCAATCGTGAAGAGACTTCTCGGCTTCTTCCACGCTCGAGTAGTAGTTTGTAGGCGGTGGTGGAATCATGTGGACGTGCGGTGGAACGTACCCCTTGTTTACTACGCGATCATCAAGACGAATAAGCAGATCTTGTGGATATGCACTCGCGCATCTGTTCCGGTTGATATGGGTGGCGCAGGCATAACCGACTCGTGTGGAGGCGGGCTTTCTTCGAACGGCGTAGAAGTGGTCGGGTGGTACATTACAAAGGAGGTGGATGTAACGGTGCTGAGTGGTTGGTTCGTATTAAATTGGTTCGTATTGGCTTGTTAGAAATGTTTCTATCTTCGTACATTACTCCCTCCCTCCGTACCCTTTCTTTGTAACGCGTGGTATGATATGCGTGCTCCGTAGTCTTTCCCCCAACTCCCTGTATGCTGCAGTAAGGGGCACCGGATAGACTACTGGCTGTAAAACTCTTGTCATATGATTAGTCCCATTGCTCATCACAGCTGCTCCATCCCGTGCCTTTTTATAATGCAATGTAATATCATCCCATCAACGGGCGGGGCTATGCATTTTACTATTCCGTGCCACAGAATTGTGGAAAATTTTCATTTGCACTTTAGTGGCCATAATACGATCTAGGTACAATAATTTGATACTGCGGGCTGTAGCTATCATGTCGTAACATGGAAAGAGCGATAAGCAATCACTTGGGCAAGATGATAATAAACTAAACCGTAACTACGAAGGTACCCTTTTTCTAAAGGTTTAGTTTATATAGTGCAATACCCAAAATTAAGATACTCTATTTCTGCTGCTTCTCTCCTCATTCCTTTCTAGCTGCATCATTAAACATACTCCGCATTGTCCGTGAGATCAATGGGCACAAGACAGCGATATGTGCACACACTAGAAATAGCTGAAGCAAGAACTTGTATTTTTCCATGATGAAAATGAATGTCTCTTATGCACTTTCTGCGTAAAGCGTGGTGTGATATGCGCGCTCCGTACACGACGCAAAGAAACGGGAGATACTAGTACTAGTACTGCGGACCGTTAAGAAGATCTACATCTTGCGTAAAGATACCTCTCGTATCACTAGGAGTGTCGCGATGTGGGCACGCTTCTATTTTTATTGAAAAATTAACACTTATCATATTTGAAGCCACCTACATGTAGTTAAATGAGTCGTAATACAATGCCTCATTTTTAGCAGCCTGGTATGTGGTATGTGGTGGGTTTGTCCTTTTCACTCCTCGCCGCAGTGGGTTGGGATCTGCCATCACAAAAAACAGGTAACTTTGCAACTTCCGCTACGACGTGCTCTCAACGTGATGTGGTGGAACATGTACATCCATCATTCTTTGTATAGAATTGGCATTTGTTTGTTTAATTAGAACAAGAACCATGCCCCCGGCAAATATCCATTATCCTGTTAAGCGAGAGACACACTCAGTCACCTAAACCTAAACCAATAACCCATACTGCTCGCCGAAGACCGCTACGGCTTGCAAGCATAGCCTCAGCTAGCACTTGGGCAATGTTGGGTCCTGGGCTTACATCCGCGTGCTTCGCACACGGCATGTAAACCTCAGGCAAAAATTTAAATCTTGTGTGGTTGTCTCGTCTCTGTGTTTTTGCATGCGTATTTGTCATGCTTTTTGTGTGCTTAAGTGGGGTTCGCAAAAGGAATGACCAATTTTAGATTGGTCTCTATCTTGCCTAACCTAACGGCGCTGTGGCTTTGCCAGCGCCAGAAAAGTACATATTGTCTCGTCTCACATAGACGAGACAATACCACAGGATAGCACACAACCATAACTTTTGCCTGAGGTTTACATGCCGTGTGCGAAGTACGCGGATGTTGGGTCCTGGGTTTACTCCCGCGTGCTTCGCACACGGCATGCAAACTTCAGGGAATTTGCAGCCCCGTTAGGTTGGCAGAGGCTATTGACATCGTCAGGAAAGTACATTATCAGTCACCTAGCCCTAAACCAAAAACCCTTCGAGCGCTACGGCTCTCCTTCTAAACCAAAAACCCTTCGAGCGTTACGGCTCTCCTTCGAGCACTACGGCTCTCCTTGGTTTAGGGCTAGGTGACTGATAATGTACTTTCCTGACGCTGTCAATAGCCTCTGCCAACCTAACGGGGCTGCAAATTCCCTGAAGTTTGCATGCCGTGTGCGAAGCACGCGGGAGTAAACCCAGGACCCAACATCCGCGTGCTTCGCACACGGCATGTAAACCTCAGGCAAAAGTTATGGTTGTGTGCTATCCTGTGGTATTGTCTCGTCTATGTGAGACGAGACAATATGTACTTTTCTGGCGCTGGCAATAGCCACTAGGGCTCAAACCCAAGCCCAACCCGCACCGCAAAACCCGCACCCAACCCGCGCGGTTTGGGTTGCGGGTTGACCTGAGCCCAACCCGCAGCCCACACATAACCCACACTAAGGTAAATTGGAACTTTACCGGTAACTTTAACATCCCACAGTTGGGGGGGGGCGGTCCGGCGCCCTCTTTGTCACTGCAGGAAAAAGGCGTGATGCAGCACAGCTCGTACTGAAGCAAGGAAGGACAACGTAACTGCGTGGAACATTATAAAAAAGCAAGGACGAAAGATTGCCTCTGGAATGGTGTTTACTACAGGGGTTGATTGAATATTGGCATTTTGGCGACTAACATTTGTAAATTATTCTATGCCGTAGCAAGCAGACGCAATCATCTTGCAGCATAAGGTATTTTACCAAGAGCTCGCTGCCTCAATTACTACACCTCAGATTGGACAATTAGCTCAATGTATGATTAGTATAACCTTCATATCCTTCATCCACCCTCGCAGTTTTTTCAGCTCAAACTTTGAGTAGCTTCCCACGCCACCTCCACCTCGTGTAGAAGGATAAGTAAACCCTCTCACAGTGGAGGAGATAATATCCTACCAAAAGAGAATCCACGAAGTCCTTCCTTGGCCAGCAATGTGCAACACGCTAACCCAAACAGCCCGCAACCCAGCCCGCAACCCGCGGGCTGGGCTGCGGGTCGACCTCAACCCGCACCAAACCCTGCGGGTTTGAGCCCTAATAGCCACAGCGCCGTTAGGTTAGGCAAGATAGAGACCAATCTAAAATTGGTGATTCCTTTTGCGAACCCCACTTAAGCACACAAAAAGCATGACAAATACACATGCAAAAACACAGAGACGAGACAACCACACAAGATTTAAATTTTTGCCTGAGGTTTACATGCCGTGTGCGAAGCACGCGGATGTTGGGTCCTGGGTTTACTCCCGCGTGCTTCGCACACGGCATGCAAACTTCAGGGAATTTGCAGCCCCGTTAGGTTGGCAGAGGCTATTGACAGCGTCAGGAAAGTACATTATCAGTCACCTAGCCCTAAACCAAGGAGAGCCGTAGTGCTCGAAGGAGAGCCGTAGTGCTCGAAGGAGAGCCGTAGTGCTCGAAGGAGAGCCGTAGCGCTCGAAGGGTTTTTGGTTTAGAAGGAGAGCCGTAGCGCTCGAAGGAGAGCCGTAGCGCTCGAAGGGTTTTTGGTTTAGGGCTAGGTGACTGATAAATTGCTTTTACCACTATCTGCACCGACCGCTCCTGATTTCCATTAGCTTGAGGTCGATAAGCAAGGGTTGGTCTTTGTTTTAGCTTCAACATGAGATTGAACCTTCTGAACACTGAACTCATAAATCGTGGGTCACGATCGTGTCATATCATGTCTTGTGCTCCGAATCTTTTTAATACTCCTTTTTAAGAATGCTGCCGCCATATCTTGCGCTGTTGTGGAGCTCATAGGTACTAGAATCACATACCCCGAGAAAATACATATGAAACACAGTAGGGCTTCATTTTTATTGTACCCTCTGAGGCACCATGGGAAAATTGTGATTGGGGCATCTAACTAGGCAAGTTGAAGCTAGAGCACTTGTAAAATTATGCTAAAACAAAGTGTGCATAAAGCGCTCAAGCGTCTTGCAGCATTTTTAGAGTGTAATATCGTACTTCAAAGCAATGGGTTTGTTCTTGTCGGTCGAAGAACCAAATAAACTTAATCGATTTTTTGTGATTCACTGTCCATAGACGTCTGCAATTTTTGCATTGACGACCGTCATGTGTTGATCAAAAGTGACTACGAAATTTCCACTTTCCGCGGGGTCGTGTAGTTCGTCCAGATCCAAAGCAGCGTACAGCTAACACTCGTAACTGCGATAGCAAGAATGAACGTGATATAGCTGATGGCAGCGGGCTCCATTACCTTGAGGCTCATTAAGAAGCCCGTCAGCACTGGAATAAGCACCTTGCCCATGGACCGACACACAACGACTCTTCCGTTGCGTGTGCAAGTCCCTCTGGACTCTGATCAGCGGGTGTACCATCCGCTGATTGTGTCAGATCAGACCTGGTGGTGCCATCGCTACCCATCAGACTGTCTGACTCTGCGGTTGTATCGTTAGATACAGCCGGATGATTAAGGTTTTCGAGTATCGTGTTGGCGTGTGACCAATAATGGGGCTACAACACCGTTTGGATCCAACTTGACGACCTTGCACTTGGGGAGAAGAAGTGAAGGCTCCAGTCTCACGATCAGTTTTCATTTGATGAAGAAATGGATCAGGCGTTAGCTCCAAACGCCTCACTGGCGCCTAGAACTTGCAGGCTTCCTCGTGAGTACGCCAATAGCAAAATTCCCACGCAGATGCTCTGTATGTAGCCAACTTTATTAACTTTACTACTGTAGTGTCTGTCAGTGTACCATGAGAAATACCAAGTCAGGGTTATTGGAGCTGCTGAAGTAGGGTGCAGATTGTACATCTTTGCGGGACCCTCATTTGAACAAACATCACACTATTCTGACATTTGAATCCTAGTTTGCAATAAACCTGAAAAAATACCCTATTTTGGCAAAAGTCCTTTTACCGCAAAACTGGAAGTTCATTTGACAATGATGCTCACTATTCTGTTGCACATAAAAAAGAGCTCCATCGACCATCCAGGTGCTTTTGGATGTCTTGGTTTATGTCGATATGGCCTTGCTGAAAGCAACCTTTTTACCTAAGGCGCTTGAAAATTACTTCTGGTAAGTTTGGCTGTTGCTTGTCTTGAAAATCACCTTGATTTGACACATGCATGCACACGCATTGACAAACAGCATGGCGTCTAGAGCATCGACCAGAGTAAAAATATCTCTTCAGTGAAAGTTGCTTTGGCAGCACCGCTTGATTTCCACATTTGTTGGCTTGAAAGCGGTGCGTAATGTGCTATAATTGTGCTGTGATACGTGCTTATTCGGTCGAACTGTTGGGTACTTGTACAAATTTAAATCTCAAAGGCGTCCGTTTTCATGTCGGCTTGAACTGTTTCGACGGAACGGTCTTGCACAAGATGATTAATCGTGTAACCGGATGAAGCGCGTATCCTAAGGAGGATACTTAAACGACTACGAGATGTATTTGCAAGTACCACAAAGGATAATATTCTCGAATGAAAGCTTGAAAAATCTTGGAGTGAGTTGCATCAATGGCATAGTATTAAAACTGGAAAAGAATCTATACAGACTCAAACAAGCTACGCGGCTATGGTACGAGCATTTACGCAAAGCTATGGTTTGTAACGAATTTTGTTTACAATATTCACAGAGCAACTGAAAGCTGACTCGCGCTTCACATCTGGCATATTGGCTCGCACAGCAATATGCCAGATGTGAAGTGTCTTGATGTTGGTTTTCGGATCAACTGACAGTCCGTTAGGGGAGTTTTTGGAGTTCTTTTCTATGCCTTTCAGCGATCCTTATTTACCCCATCGCCGAGACATTTAGTAGTAGTAAAATGTAGTCCAATTAGTCTTAACTATTAGCTACTATGTACATATGAAACCTAGTATGTAATTTTGGCTCAGAACGCATGGAATCCCTGGCTTGCTCACTCTCAGTACCATTTGGTCGGACATCTTGTAATGAAATCGTATACGGAGATAGAGGCATAGTTGGAGATGGATCTGGTGCTGGCTGGCGGTGAAATAAGCACTCTAAACTTAACTGAAGTCGGATCCCATCTTCTCTTGAGTTCCTGTTGGTCTTCTCGAACTCGGCCACCGTAGCTATCTGCGCCCGCCCTTGCTCCCAAATAAATTGTAAATGTTCATGCTCTTCTTTAACGATGCCTTGAAACACTACTTGATTTCTTAATTGCCAAAGCCAGGTCATAAAAATTCCACAGAGACCCTTCCAAATTCTGTCAAATGACGCCAGAAAGGTATCATCGAATCGTCCATGTCGATGCATCATCGCCTGAGTAATCGGTAAACCTAATGGCGGTGGTGTTTTGTAAATGATA
>MIQA02012564.1:22638-115174 GCA_001887855.2 Sclerospora graminicola | reverse complement strand
TTCGTCGCGCCGCTCGCGCAAACCATCGCACTTATTTGCCTTTTTAATTGAACCAAAAATCGGACCATAGCGGAGTATCTTTGAATTAATATATGAAATCGTACTTAAGACCAATTCGGCCTTATATTCCTGGACACGCTTAACTATAGGCGCGGCCTTATATTTCTGGACAGAGGAAGTAGATACTAGTACACAGTAGCAGGCCGTCAGACAACGTGCACTGCCTAGATGCCTTGTTGTAGCAGAATTGAAAGCCGGTCAAAAAGCTCTGAAGTCATCATTCTGGAAAGCAGACTATCTAGATGATAGATACTGCGCTATGATTTATCAGTTGATAGAAGGATCGTCACTTTATTACGAGCAGCAAGCGCACGCAGCGCTCGATCGGTTACATGAGCAACTTGCTATTTTCTGAGCGTGGTTACTTTAGCGCCCAAGTCGCAAATGGTAAACGTCATTGATTTGAGCTAGACCGCAGTTCTGCAGCTGAGCACTACATTTATTCTTTACGCAAATGAACCCTATAATGTACCCGCGTGGCTAAGTATTGGTCTAACGATTTCGTGCTAGCGATTGTGCCAATTCCATCAGAAATCGTGCAATTTGAGGATGGCCAACGCAAGGCACTGTCATTAAGGTGCGCGATGCACTTGAACCGTGGTTTTGCAGATAATACATAGTAATTTTTGCTTCTCGCATTTTTCCGTTGTTTAAGGAATATTGGCATGTCGCCCCAGGATGGGGTTGAAAGATCATCATTGCTGTCGGTAATGGGACCAACGTGGACAGATCCGGAGTCTTGGCAGTACTGTGTATCTTCTGGTGATGTCGGAAACCGATAATAGCCATAAAAGTCAGGAATCAAGAGAATCACGCTAGCTCCCAACGTGGAGCCTGTAAAGCTCTGTGTCGAAATCTACTTGACCGCTTCGCTCAACGGAGGGGAATTCAAACCATATTCTGTCTTGATTAGTTTAGCCTGTTCGACGGAATTCGAGGTGGAGCGTGAACTGTATGATGCAACGGATTGCCGAATCTGTAAAGGTTTCGACCGTCCCGTCAATAGCTGGACGGTCAAAACCTTTTCAGCGATATCTTAGTTCCATAGTGACTGGAATATTTTGTTAAAGATGACGACTCCAGGACCCTGCATTGAATCCTTTATACGACCATATCACTCTCACCTAACATCTTGGCCCAAATAAAGTAGTCGACATTGCCGATCCTTGTTTCATTCGATGACGCTGTCTGCAGTCTAGAGATTGCTCTATTATTTTGACGAAGGTTCTTCGGGATAATTGCGAGACGTGTCAAAGATACAATGCAGATCTGTCAAGTCCATAGCCTTCTCGAATACAGAGGGTTGTCTAGGTAGTGGCTGACTGATAATTGGATCTGTTTAAAACAATTCCCTTCACTTGATCGTACAGACACAAGCTATCTCACGATTTTGGCCCACAGTACTCGATGACACGTCAAGATAAATATTGGCATTTTTACATGCCAATATTTATCGTAGATTCGTCAAGTAGCTGGCACCTGGGCCCCATCTGATCTTGTCGGCAAGTCATTTATTCGCAAATGGTTCGAGAATGTACGCCACTTTCCTGTTCCTGATTCTTGACGTCAAAGTTTGAATGAATCAATGCCAGTGTAGCGAATACAGCCACTCTATTTGCTAAAAGGACGGTAAATTGCGCATAGCATGTAGAATACTTATATATATTTGCGACCATGTCCTTACATATATGTATTGCTGTAATACACTGGCACGGCGCAGTAAGAGAGCGAATTCCTAATTGACTAGTGTACTTTCCAAGTGCACGCCTGTCCTTGTAAGAAACAGGGTAAAAACGCATCTGCTCATTTTTATTGTATATCAGTTGGTGACATGTATTGTACCGACTATTCAGCTAGATATTATTTACCTGAATTCGGGCTCTAATAAGATGATCGTCGTGCCGCTGTGACGCAGTTAGCGTCGTAAAATATTTTGGTTACACGTTGCAATTTTTATTCACTAGCTTATAATATACTATATTGTAGGCAAGTGAGAGAATAAGACGTAGGACAAAAGCATATTACAACCAAAATAGGGACAGGCTATGCGAAAGTGCATTAGTCATGTCTCGCAAACAAATTGACTAACCCAGAGATAGGAATACAAAGAATAAGAGAAAAGTAGGCTAGGCGACGTAAGCCACAATGGGTGGCTCAGAGCGTTTAAGGGGTCCATGTGTGAACCCCAATGTAAACAATCTCACTTCACATTTTACTCTCAACGAACAACTTAACCTGAAAAAACGACAACAACTACCAATCAAAGCATTCTACTCAAGCTCGCGCACCCAATTATTACACCAATCACGCAGCCTACTGTGACATAGTAGCACTTATTGGTCGACATTCTCTGCAAATCCAGATTCAGAAGTGTAGAGTGACCACATAGTGGGAAGCTCTTTTTTGCACTTTTTAAAGAAAACAAGCTTGCCTGAGTCGTACTTTACGAGGAGGGACACAATCTTCTACACTTAGTAGTGGTTCTCACGAATCAAAGTATAATGGAGAATGGACAAATAATGGATTGTCATTGGTCAGATCCATCATGCATCCTACCTCATCCTTCTCGATCTGTCATTCAAAAATAAAAGAGGAGGCTGGAGAAATGCAGTAGGTTGGCATGTGATTCGCCAAAAATACTGAAGAAGAATGCTCGTAATTGGCTGTTATTCCTGAGTAGAATAAGCTATTTTTAGTCTTTTCTTTTTAAGCCTCCGGCCTCTGTGGTCGGCACAAGAACGAGAGCACACAAATACTAGCTGAGAGATAACAAATATAAGGAATAAGTCGTCTAGATGGAATAGAATCACATAGTGTTTAAAATGCGAGTTGTGTCTTAAAAGTTTACTCACTCCTGTAGAAATTATTCACTATAAAGTTATATTGTGCTCTAACTTTTGGAGAATGAAATAAGCCAGTTCGAGGTCCTCACCGAACGGTACAGGGAGGATGAATTTTCATTGGTCATCTCCATCACTCAACCTTCCATTCTACTTCTATTTGTGAGAACCACTAGTAGCTGGTTGGTGTGGTTACGAAGTTGTGTGGCACACACATTGGAGACTCCGACGTTGGGCCTGTGGTTTAGTGTGCTTTTTAAGTGCCTGTCCCGCCTTCGCACTAGTGAGTATCAATCTCCTTTAGCTGCCCACTAACTCACGTTAGATCCACACCCGTTGCTACTAAGTTGTGGTAGTCTTTTTCGAGTATTGGATGGGAAATCGTAAAACCCGTGAACCCGAAAACCTTTTCAAATCGATTCGGAGTGCTTAACGCAAAGGCACGCAAAACTTGATAAACTCCGACACGACCTGTGGTTAACGGTTCTTAAGCAGCAGGAACTCGTTAAGCTAATTCGAGACGAGATTCCTGAATCGTTTAACCACGAAACCCGTAATATAATTCATTCAACTTCCAATATCTTGTTATACCACATAGACAAGGTGGAAGAGGTCGTAACGAACACTTGGGATCACTCGGTTAAGCGCTTCCAGAACGCCAAGGCAACCAAGAAGGCTAGAAACTAGATAGGTTAATTCGAAAGTTTCTAGAATAGGTTCGCATTAAGTTCGATAGCTTAGATTGGTAGTTTTCAGGCTCTGAGTTAAGTTCGATACTTTTTAAGAAAGAGAATTTTCTTGATTTACACGCTGTGAAGTCCAACTTCTCATGTCTGGTCGTCGTACCAGAGAAGTTGAGCGTGAATCACCGAATCAACGCCCGCGTCAACAAAGTCGAATGAACGACACACCCAACGTAGAGCGAGCCCGCTCTGCGTCACGTACGCGTGTTGCTGCAAGTGCACAACAAGAAGCAGGCAGAGAAGAGAAGCAAAATGATCAAGGAAACGCTATACCGACGCAAGCGCCAGCTTCTGCTCCGGCGCCTGCCGCACATCCTTCTGCTCCTCAGCAAGGGTTCTACCCTGCAGATCCATCCGTCATTCAACAATTGGTGTTAATGATTCAGCAACAGAACTTGCAGTCGCAGGTTCAGCTTCAGACGTTCATGCAGCAGTCACAAGTTCAGTTCAACCAGATGATGAACCGTCAAGGACCCGGTCGAAAGAAGGATCCGCCAACGTATGATGGCAAGTTGAACGAGGACTTGGAGTTGTTTATCTTCTCCACCGAGGACTACTACGCATACAAGCGTGATGTGATGAATGCAAATTCATCGGAATTTGTTGAAGAAATTACATGCAACCTCGGAAAGTCCGTGCAGAACTGGTGTCGTACCATCTTTGCAGTGGAATGTGCCGCTGCAGGTGTGAACAAGACGTGGCAACTATTCAAGGAAAAGATGCGTCAACGCTTTAAGCCGAAGGATTTTGAGTACAGCCTTCGAGAGCGTCTTTTCGAGCTAAAACAAACTAGCTCAATTCATGAGTACGTGGCAAAGTTCCAGGATCTGCATTCGCAGGCGGAGCTGCCCATCGCGGATCTTGATCGGCGTTTCTACTTCCAGCACGGCCTTCGTGTCGAGACAAGTGCTAAGATTAAGGAAGAGAGTCCAAAAACGCTGGATGAAACAATCAAGATCGCCACAAACTTTGAGTTTGCACATTATGATGGAAAGCCGCCGCGAGCTCAAGGACATAAGAATTTCTCGAAATCAAGTGAAAACTCGTCGCAGTCATCGAACAGGACGAGGAAGGGCAAGAGCGGCAAAAAAAACAGTCAAAACCCATCGTCGAATGGGAATGATGACTGGAAGAAGAATGCAACATGTCATAACTGCAAGAAGAAAGGGCACATCTCGCCCGATTGCACGCAAAAGAAGGAGTCAAACAACTACATCAGTGGTGCTTTTTATGCAATTCTGGAAGTTCAAGCACTTGCATATTGTCAGCCGGAGAAAAACAAAAACGTATCAATTTTCATTGATTATGGCTGCAGTTTAAACGGCATATCGAAAAAACTTGCAGAATCTTTGAATGCTAGTATACACGAAGATGTAACCGATATCATAGAAGTCGATCTTGGCTTTGGACAGATGATACATCGTCCCCGTCGTACCGCAGATATAATTCTTGAAGTTCCTGGTTTTCCGGCAAGGAAGTCAAAGTTCCAGGTGATGCCAATCCCTGAGAACAAAGACGTGATTCTTGGAATGATTTGGCTCCGTGAGCAAAACCCCGAGATTGATTGGAAGACGCTACAGTTGTCGCCCCGTTCGCAAACCGTTCCTGAAAATCCAATACGGTTGACGACGCCATCCGTGCGACCTGCACGTGCTTTGGAAAATCGACGACTCGCTCATGAGAGCCAGAGTCAAGAGATCTTTAATTTTTATCGCCAACACGGACATGAAGGCAATTTCGGTCAAACCAAGTTCATCTCCATGAAGCATTTTGTCAAAGAGTTGCGTAAAGGAGATGTGGAGTGCGTGTTTATGGTGAATCCACACGATTCCGAGAAGGCTGCGAGATTTAAGCAGCAAGAATGGGACGCTTTGAAAAGTAATCCGGCGTTTGAAGTCGCCTCGAAGCGTCGCAATACAGTGTTTCGAACAGAACTACCGAGCACAGTTCCGCCCGTGCGTGAAGGTATTGAACATGTCATCGAACTCAAGCCTGGCACGAAACCCATCCACGTTTCACAGTGGCGTCAGAGCCCTGAGCAACGCAAGGTTATACAAGATTGGACGAAGGAACTGGTCAAACCGAATAAAATTCGCCCGAGTACTTCTCCATTCTCAGCCCCGACCTTTTGCGTGAAGAAACCTGTTGGATGGCGTATTGTACATGACTTTCGTCAGTTAAACAACAGCACGATACTACCAGCAATTCCAATGCCACGTAAAGAAGATACATTTGACGCTATGTCAGGCAGTCATTGGTTTTCATGCATGGATCTTCTATGGGGTTAATACCAAGTGAAGCTCGGAGAGCAAGACATTCCGTTTACTGCGTTTTCGACACCGGATGGCTTGTTTGAGTATCTGGTAACACCAATGAGACTTAGTGGAAGTCCGGGCACATTTAACCGCCTTCTTCAACGCGTGTTCAGCGATATGCGCGATTGCATGCGCATCTACTTTGATGACATATACGAGTTTACAAAAAGCAAGGATATCAACGAACATCTCGAGGCGTTAGACCGAGTACTTCAACGATGTGAAGATCAAGAGTTGTATATCAAACTTTCGAAGTGTCAGTTCTGCGTTCCAGAAATCCCATGTCTTGGAGATTTTGTCGGTCGCAATGGTGTCCGTATGGATCCCGACAAGGTCAAGATAATAAAAGAATGGCCCGTACCAAAGACAAAGAAGCACATGGAGAGTTTTCTTGGTACAACAGTGTACGTCTCTCGTTTCTGCCCGGAATTCGCGCAGTTCGCTGGTCCGCTTCATGAAAGCATCAAAGGAAAAAAGTCTAAGGAGGTAATACAGCTAACGGACCATCAACTTGCTTGCTTTGAGCAACTCAAGTTTCGCTTGTCGTCTCCACCACTGCTAAAGTTACCCGACTTCGCAAAACCTTTTGGCATCAAAATGGATGCATCCAACTTTGCCATTGGGGGAGTTTTGTTTCAAAAGGAGGGAGAGATGGAGTTCCCCATCGCCTATACTGGTAGAAAGATGAAGTCGGCTGAGCTAAACTACCCTGTTCGCGAGCAAGAACTTCTTCCAATCATGCACGCACTGAAAGTGTGGCGTGTCTATTTGCTCGATCGTCCATTTGTTGTGGAAACGGATCACAAGAGCATCGAAACAATATTGACGCAAAAGACGACGAACAGACGTGTTGCACGATGGTTCAATGAACTCGCTGAGTTCCAACCACAGTTTAAGTGGATTCCAGGTCACACAAATGATGTAGCAGATGCTTTGTCACGGAATCCCGAATTTGAGCACAAAGCAGCTCAAGTCAGCTTACAAGATCTCTTGAAGGCTGCAGCAAGCCGCGAGATCGTGGCAACTATTGAGATTAGTCCCGTTTCGGTCGAAGAGACGACCAGAAGACTATACAAGTCGGGTCCTCGTACATGTGACATCATGAGTAAGATGACAGGAGGTATAAAAATGCCGAAGCACACTGTCATCGATGGTCTTCTCTATTATCAGACCATGGAAAATGAAGAACCAAGACTTGTGATTCCAGACGATGAAGATTTAAAAAATCGTGTGATCTTTGAGAACCACGATGTTTTGACCGCTGGCCATCCTGGCTACTACAAGACGTACATCGCCGTCCAGAAAAAATACTACTGGCCGCGTATGTCGAAGTACATTCAGCGTTACGTCAACAAGGCTAGACAGATGAAGCCACCAGGTCTACTCAATCCTTTAAGTATTCCATCGGGAAGATGGGTTGAAATTTCCATGGATTTTCTGGTATCGTTACCGAAAACCAAGGAAGGAAATGATGCAATCATGGTAATTGTCGATCGTCTGACGAAACGTGCCAAGTTCATCGTAACTAAGACGACTGCATCAGCGGAAGATACCGCAGATCTTTTCATGAAGAATTATATGAAAGATCATGGTCTGCCAAAGACTATTGTTTCCGACCGTGATTCAAAATTCACGTCGAAATTTTGGACTTCAGTGACATCGATCCTGAAGACCCAGCACAACCTCTCGTCTGCGTTTCGGCCCCAAACAGATGGACAAACCGAACGTACGAATCGCTTCGTCGAAGATTATCTCCGAGGTGTTGTGAATCCCGTCCAGGATGACTGGGATGAGTTTCTGCATTTGGCAGAATTTGCGTATAATCGCAGAGTGCATTCATCAATTGGAATGTCACCATTTGAAGCTGATCTCGGCTATGTACCGTACATGCCAGATGAGATAGCAACTGACCCGGAGTTCAAAAAGTTGAACAAGTCAGCTCAAGATTATCTCATTCAGCAAGAAGTCTTTTTGAAAAAGGCACAAGATGCAATGAGTGAAGCACAAGAACGTATGAAGTCATACTATGACAAGAACCGCAAGCAGCAAGAATTTGAAGTCGGTCAACTCGTGCTTCTTAACGGCAAGAATCTTGATATTCGCCACAAAGGCTTTGCATCGACAAGCAAACTGGCGCCAAGGTTTGTCGGACCCTACCCCGTCGTGAAGAAGGTCCATCAATATTCGTATGAAATTGCCATGTCAAAGGATCTTCGTATCCATCCCGTTTTTCACACGTCGCTACTCAAGATCTATCGTAAGGATGATAGACGCCAGCAGAAATCCGCCAAGGTACTCCTCGCCGACGGTACGGAAGGACAGTTAGTCCAAGCAGTCATCGGACACCGTAAGCGTCACGGCAAAGATGAGTAAAAGATTCATTGGTTGGGTGAAAAGGTTCGCCAAGCCACGTGGGAGCCCATCGAAAATTTAAAGCAAATTACAGGCTTGATCGCAGAATATTGGAGCTCCAAGAATGGAAGTCTTCTCTCGAAGGGAGGTCATGTGACGCAGTTAGCGTCGTAAAATATTTTGGTTATACGTTGCAATTTTTATTCACTAGCTTATATTATACTATATTGTAGGAAAGTGAGAGAGTAAGACGTAGGACAAAAGCATAGTACAACCAAAATAGGGACAGGCTATGCGAAAGTGCATTAGTCATGTCTCGCAAACAAATTGACTAACCCAGAGATAGGAATACAAAGAATAAGAGAAAAGTAGGATAGGCGACGTAAGCCACAATGGGTGGCTCAGAGCGTTTAAGGGGTCCATGCGTGAGCCCCAATGTAAACAATCTCACTTCACATTTTACTCTCAACGAACAACTTAACCTGAAAAAACGACAACAACTACCAATCAAAGCATTATACTCAAGCTCGCGCACCCAATTATTACACCAATCACGCAGCCTACTGTAACAGCCGCGGATTGCCAAGCGATTCTGGACACGATATTGTTTGACCTCGTAGTTCGACGATGGAAAATCTTGTGTGCTTCCTTAACAGCTCTTACCGTCTCACAAATTCATGATCGAGACTGTCTTCAAAATACTAGAATTTGCTCTCCCATGTGCACACAATGCGACAAACTTCCCAATGTCTCAACTTGTGTCGTGGCACGACTGTGCGCGTGCCAACTAACCACGTTTCTCGACAAACTCCAAGCTGGTCCGAAACATCAAATCAAGTCAAATACAGTGATCTTTTAGCGCAGTAGCATTTTTTGTTATGTGCCTCATGTACTTCTTTACTACTAAATAGCAGCTCGCTTGCTCTCTTGCGCTGGAATTCAACCCTAAAGTAATATCTAATCTTCAATACCAGTAAGTTTTGTTTTATTTATGGCCCGGGGCTTTGGAAAATCGGAAGGCTATGCTTTCGGATAGTTTCTTGTGGAGTGCGAAGCTGTCCTTTGTGCACGTCATATAGTGATAGATTCATTATGGTATATTGTACCTTCTTATGGTACAGGGGAAACACGGTAACGGAAGGGACATTTTTTTGAAACTTTGAAGTGCTTGCTTTGCGACAGGTGCTGGTTTCCAAAATTGATGATTTGACTAGTGCTGGCTTTGCGATTTACTCTTCTAGCTTTTTATCAGTGAGATATACCGGTATCATGCTTAGGCAGTATCGGTATCGTTTTATACCGGTGGTACTACCGGTAACGTGCACGTAATCAACAAGACGAGACTTCAATGACATGAATGTCAGAGGCTTCAAGGAACGGATGTGTTGAAATGGATAACTGCATGGATGTAATGGGGTGCCATAATATAAATGATATTTCAATGTAAATATCACAGTTTAATATCATACTTATTGTGTGAAATTAGGATTATAAGTTATTATAACCACCCTGGAAGCCGATTCGGATCCAAATATCGAATCTAAGAAGAGATCTAATAATAAGAGTATTAATAAATCAGTTTTATATTAGTGGTTCTCACGGTTTGAAGGCAGGTACTTTGTAGGTAGGCAAAACTAGCCTATCAGCGCGTATCTACGACTTTATAACCGTGAGAACCTTTTGCATTCAGCAAAGTGCCCACCGACTCGATTTAAGCCAATGATGTAAAAGAAGTGCGTATTTTGTGTGGATCATCACTCAGTACAGTATTGAAATATTTTACCTTCTATCTTTAACTAAGTCCGATTGGGTGCTTCCAAGCAAAAATTAGCCAATCATAAATACTGTACCTACAACTGCTCGTTTTTGCCTTCAGCGAGAATCCCTGAAGGCAAACGTGTGAATAAAAGGGCTTTGTAGGCAAACCGAAGGTATGCTCTGATTGGTCAGTTTTGCCTACTTTTACCTACCTTCGAACCGTAAGAACCACTATTACATGTTTGTATGATTAGTTTAGATTAAATTCAAGTAGGTAGCTCTAAACCAATCATAATATATTCACTCTTAAACTTACCGTCTTGCAGCCACGTGTATTTTTATATATTTATACCCGAGGGACTATTTAATCAATTAAAGTCCATCTTTAAGTTTAATACTAGTTAAACTATTGAGGAACAAATTACATTTGCTCCTAACCAATTGCACGCTTCCTCACTTGCAATTTATACAGTGTAAGCCTGTAACAGCTAGCCTGTTATACCTGATAGCACTTAGTGGTCCGTCTTAACGACCACTGTTCGTTCCGTTCCGCTAGTTAACCAGCGGAACGAGGGTTTAAGAGTCGCTCGACCAACATGTCGACGGTCAGCGATCGTGAGCGCGAGCGTCAGCTCGCGCAAGACTAAGTGAGGGAGGCTTTCCCTAACTTTCCCCAACGTAATGTGGATACTGTGCGGAGATGATGCGGGCCATGGGGACCGACATCATCACCATCCTCCGTGGAAAACCTCGGAGGAAGCGTTAGAAATGGTGGACCGTCTCAAGAGGGTTTAGATTGCGTTCCGCGACAATAATGTCGCAGTCACCAACAACAACGCCCACAGCCAGCGTTGATGTAGTAAAGGCGCAGATCCCGCCCTTTACTGGCGAAGGGGGTGAACCCCTTCGTAGATGGTTCGCAGAGGTGGAAGATGCCATCTCTGCGCAAAAGATTGTGGACCCGCGTTCACAAGCTTATTTTGCCACCACATGCCTGGACGGTCACGCCAGGGCATGGGCAATGAGCCGCAGATCCCCTGATGAATCTGTGTTCCTGACTTATCAGTAATTGAAAGCTGAGCTAAAGCTCAACTTCGAAGCTCCAGAAATGGATCTTAGTTGCCGAGAAGACTCCACGAAGTATGTTGTGAGTCCGGTTAGCAACAGGTGCAACTGGGACTATACCAAAGCTTGCGTTTCGCACACGCTTCGAATTGGACGAACTATCGTTCGAGGACGAATACATCTTCCTCGATCTTGTCGACAAGGTCAATGTCCTTGGATGTCCAAGCACATACCAACGATCGACTGGGTAAACCTGTCGATCGACTGCGGCGGACCCACAAGATCTGATCACCCTGTGAGTAATCCGACTGTATCTAACGATACAACCGCAGCCTCAGACAGTCTGGTGGATAGCGATGGCACTACCAGGTCCCATCTTACACTAAGCTAAACGACCAGTTTTGTGCACGGTATCACTTCAGTGCACGATGCTTATTATTATCCAATAAAATCTGGATATTTCGATTTTAAGCAATTTGATTGTCAGATGAGTTTTGAACCGGTTTAATGGACGATTCGCTGTGTGCGAAGTGATTTTATCGTTTTAGAGAGGGATTGTATGTGGAGGGAGAGCATTTTCTGCCAGCACAAATGAAACAAGAAGAAGAAAGCAGATGGTGGTGCGCCACGGGCACTACGATAAGCAAGACGTCGTCGATGCTTTGGAGAGAGTGCGCGACGGTGAATCGTACGCCGAGGTCGCGCGGACGTCGTCTGTTCCGCTACGTACGCTGTTCAAGAAGGCGAACGACCGGCAAAGCGGGATTCCGATTGAAGGGCTGCGCCGCGGCACGAAGCCTGCAATCTCAGCGGACCTGGAGAGCCTCCTGGCGGAGTGGATTGCCGCCATGCAGCGTGTGGGCCTACCTGTTGCCCGCACAGAGATCATGAATCGCGCCACCATGATCCACGACGCGCTGCAGCGGCGCACGAGAGCCAGCCAGTCGACACAACTCACGTCTAGATGGTACTCGCGTTTCCTTGGTCGCAACCCGGTGCTCGTGCCGCGCACTGCGCAGAGCATCGGGAGAGTGCGAAACGCTGTGGGGAAGTCGTCGGTCGACATGCTTTTCAACACGATGGCCAAGCTGCTCGTTGAGAAGAGGATCGACTCGTCGCGGGTCTTCAACATGGACGAGACTTCGTTTACGCCGAAGTCCACAACCAGCACCGTCATCGCCATCAGAGGCTCCACGAACGTGTGGAGGCAGGAGATCAAGCCCAACTTCCACATGTCCGTGGTGGCGGCCATTAGTGCGTCTGGGTTCGCTGTTCCTCCCCTCATCATCCTCCCTGGCGTTCGACTGCTCAAGACAGAGCTCGCAGCGCTCTCAAATGATGGCGCGCGCGTCACTGGTGCGCCAAAGGGATTCAGCAATGCCACGATCTTCAAGGACTGGTTGGTGATCTTCTCTACCGTGCTGGAAGCCCAGGGGATTTAAAGGCCAGTCATTATGATCTTGGACAACTCTTCCACGCATGTGAATATTGGCAAGTTCTACAAAACCTCCTTATCATGTTATTCTTGTTCATAATCAGTTTTAATGGGTTATTGTTTTTTATTGGTTTTCAGAGTCGGTGAACTTCTGCTGCGACCATGGCATCCTGATGATCGCCCTGCCAGAAAACGCGAGGCACCTCTTTCAGCCGCTTGACGTGGCCGTGTTTAAGCCTTTCAAGACAATCGTCCGCGAGCGTCTACAACTTCAAGTGTATGAAACGGCGGACCCAACGCTGTCTAAAAAGACAGCCATCGAAATCGCATGCGATGCATACCGCAGCGCCATCATTGAGCACTCCAGCAATGCTGTCGAGGGCTTCCGGGGTACTGGACTCTACCCTCTCTCTCTGGTTCAACTACACAAGCGTCTCGGGGAGTATCAAGAAAGGCGACTTTGGTAATGCTTCCTGGCTTATTCGCCACCCGAATGTGGTCGCCACAGTCCAGAATGCGATCCTTACTCTCCCTCCAGAGCCTGTACGCAAGCAGAAGAAGCGTAGAACAACGATCAACATCACATGCAGGCTGGATCCAAAGAAATGCTCGCAGAAGCATCCGACCAGTAGTCGTGAACTAAACCGGTACGCAATAAAAAGGGTCCAAATTTGACTGATTTTCTCCAACTCGCACAACTTTGTAAAAAATGGCCCTGAAGCTGCAACGATGTGTATAAAAACCGCCGCTAAAAAAACTTTAGCATGGTGTTTACTGAAATATCCGATTCGTTTTTGTTACGTTACTGGATAAAATCTCCGAACTGATCCAAAATCGTGCACTAAACTGGTCGTTTACCTTATCAGCGGAAGGAACATCCGCTGATAGAAGTCCAGTAGGACTTGAACACGCAACAGAAGCGTCGTTGCGTGTTGGAGACGTGTGCAACACGTGTGACGAACACCCCCGTGTTGAACTGACCACGACCTACGACGGTCGTGGTGTGGAGAATTTATCCACGGTGTGAAACACCCATCGTGAGAACGAAGATACCAACACGGACGAGAGTGATTCCCGTGTCGAAGACGAAGAACTCACGACTGATAGCAGTCGTGAGCATCAAGAAACTATGGTAGAAAGTGGTCACCATGTTGCTGAAGCCTCACGCACAAGTGATAACAATCACCGTGCCGCAGAACAAGCAATAGATCAGACGAGCGCGTCTGATCATGTGGACGAGTCCGTCGAGACGATAAACGTATTGACACAGACAGAGACTGGATTAGCTACCCAGTCTCTAACACTCGATAATCCCCCGAACGTAGGTTCGGAGGTGATGACTCTTTCAGCCTTGAGCTGGATGAAGTTTGTGAAGAAGTTGCACGATGATTAGATCGATCAGATCTGTGTCATCGTTGCAACAACAGTGATGTTGTGGATATTCGTGAACGAATATCCACACTGCAGGTGGATGACATAAGGAACGAGACCGTTCCCAATGAACAAACCAAAGTTCAGCGCTTTGAAGCGCAGAGCTAGGAGTCGCTGAAGCGACCTCCCCATACTATGAGGTACTTTGGAAATACGCTGTCGAATTCCCAGAAGACGTACCTTGTGAGGTCCCTAAGGATATGGGAACTAAACACGAAATCGACTTCGTGCCTGGCACGAAGTACTGTGTCACGCGTTAATGGCATTTACCGCGTGACCAGGTCAAGGCGATCGACGAGTTTGTGGTGAATTGGTCCTGGAATTAACGGGCTAATGAGAAGTGAATACTCTCACATGATTGGTAGAAATGTTGGCCCCAGCTAGCTGCCCGGATCGGCCACCATCAGATGCAGGATGACAGCTGCCAAGGGTACTCCCAAGCGACAGATCGGTGCAAGTAATGGAATAAGCTAGATGAGGGTGATCCGTAGGCTCGGAACCAGGTCAGCCAGAAGTTGGCCGGCCGGATCAGATGGAGCTGGATGGCCGTCGATGGTAGTTATAGGTGACAAGGAGCGGATCGGCTAAGGGATGTGCGTATGAAGGCCCCTGAGGAAGGCTATGCCTCTGTAGAAGCCGGATGGGACGCCGAAGGTGGATGCCTGGCCAAGGAGAATCGGAGTCGGCGGCCAGGTTGTGTCCAGGTCGAGGTGGATGGCTATCCAGGTTGAGCAGGATATTTGGTGTACGGTATACAAAGGGGTATTCAGGTTGAGCAGGGAATTTGGTGTACGGTACACAATGGGGTATCTGACTGCGCTATTTCATGTAAGGCACATAACTATCCAGCCAGGCTATTTTGGGTAGGTTACACAAAAGGTTGTATTGGATCCTGGGATAAAAATCAGTATACGTTTCGCTTTCTAAGACGCAAATCATTTCATTGGTTCACATCAGAGGGCTAACAAGGTCCTCTCTTGCTGTTATTGGTTTACCCGGGGAAGATTAAGAGGAACCCACCGGAAGTCCCCTGACCGGGAGTCGTCGTGAAACCTATACTCAACTCAAGTCGCCCGTGATTTGAACACGGTTTATCTCTATTGGAAAGTGTGGTAACGTTTTGACCTACTGTGGAAGATTGTGGAGTATTATTTGGATTCCCAATTTGACCACGAGATTGGATTTACCCAGTCTCGGTCCAGCCTTTGCGGTATACAAACTTCAAGTATAACATTTATCCTGCTCTCCGGTGAAGATTTCCGCCCAGGAGCAACCCTAGCCATAACCCTCGTCCCCCTATTCGACGGACTTTTAACTTTTTGCCCTAGAGTCCACCAAGAGAGCGTAACCGCCAGTGCTGACGGGTAAACAAGATGAGCTTTACAAACTTGGATCATCCAAGTCGTCACGACCAAAGTGATGGAAGTGACCGATCCAGCCGGCTGGATGCTGGCTCGGATCAAGACCTGGATGGACGGAGTACCCCCTCCGAAAGTCAAGTCATCCGGGCCCCCGTGGGTGTTTTCATCTCAGAAGGAATTTCTGAGAGCGACTACACCACAATGGTGCGCGTGCCTGGATCTCTTGGTGACCCTGGATATCACCGCGAGTCCCTAGTGGGTGAAAGACCTAAACCTGTCAAATTTGCTGAAGACGTTGTGTCGGGTGCATTGGGGGAAGACATATCGCCCCCAATGCTGCTGAAGATGGTAGGATGCGATGGTCGACTTGGATTGGGGGAGTACGAGGTCGACATAAAATTACTCCCCTGGAGGCTCCTACTGGAGCTGGGCTGGATTATGATGCTGGTCACTATAGTGCTGGCCACTATGCCCCAGCTGGAGCCGGATCGGTTTATGGTGCAAGTCACCATAGTCCGAGGAAGGATCATGGTTTCGACCATGATCCGAAGAAACAAATGCATGTAATGGATACTAAAGAAGAAAAATTAAGAAAGAAGAACCGAAGGCTGGATACGACCAGGGTGGAAAGTTGGATGGATCAGGACCAAGTCACTATCTAGGTCATCTACCCCTAAAATAGCTGGATTGGCAATAGCCGGATTATCCAACTCGCAAGGATAGACAACGTTTTGAAGAAGAGGTAGAAAATCTGGAAGACGTATCACAGAAGGCTACAGATACCGACCTGGAGCGTGCCCACCACCTTCGCGAGTTGGGTCAGCTCTTACAGACGGATGGGGTTCTGAAGATAACTCGACCAAAAATCCTTGGTGAATTGAAAGGTCCCGTTTCTCCCCCATCTCTTTCAGACAGCCACGTGTTCCCTTTTAGAGGACTGTTCGATCAGCTCAAGCAAGCCGGTATCAATACCGGCGCATTCGACCTAAACCAGTTGTTCGACCTGACGGCGGATAGGCTGAAGGAGATATCCAGCGCGCTTCACGACCGCTTGGTACCGTTAGTGGGCTACTCTCCGCCGCAGAAGATGGCGGCAACAGCTGAAGCGACCCCACCTTCACCACCGGCAGCAGGCATACAGGCCGGAATACACTCAGGTTCTTCACAGTACGAGTCTGCTCCTTCAGAAGTGGATTCGACGGACTCATCTATTGGAATCATTCGCATGATGCTTGGCCCTAGGGGGGCAGCACGTGTGGTAATGGTCACGAGGTTTGGGGGATACGAAGATCCAGATGTACCCGATTTGAAGGAAGCCAGGCAGCATAGCGTTCAGACCCGGACGGCGATGGCGGATCCAGATCTAAGAGGCGAAGACGTGGATGTACGAATTAAGAAGGGATCCCAACCCGACAGCCAAGCTGCTCCCAAGTCACCCCTCAAGTGGACTCCCAAGCTAGCCTTGAAGTGCCGAATCACCTTCAGAGAATGTTTTTGGCGATGATGGAAAGATATTGGAGGAACAACGTCGGGTTAGTGTCGGCCGCGGCAGTCCAGGGCCTCAAGCACAGCCGGCTCATCGTGAGAATCGGATGCCCGAACCAATCATATATTATGCGAGGAAACCGATCGACGAAGACATGGAGTCAGTGCAGTCCAGGCAAATAATCCCTGTGCCGTCCCGCCAAGTCGCCGGCCAAGTCGCCGACCTGGCCAGCCAACGAATAGGAAGCCGTCACTCAGCGACGTGGATATGGAGTCGGTCAAGTCAGCCAGATGCCACTATGTTCAGAATGACCTGGATCTGGGGATGTCTCGCCGAGCCAATATGGCCTCAGCCCAAGATTTTGATCCGGACTCAGGGGCGATTACCAGGGTCCGGATGTCAGCCACGTCCGAGTTGGAGGATTTTTCTGGACAAGACATGGATGGCGACCAGGCCCGAGGATGGCTAAGAAAGACGAAGTCAGCATTCTTCGGAGACCGTACGCCGGACTATGAGAAGTGCCTGGTTTTCGGAGACTTGATGAAGGGTTCAGCAAAAACCTGGATTCATCAGCTCGGATGGGAAGTCCGAGACGATTGGATAGAGCTGGTAGAAGCATTTGGAGAGCAATACTGTGGATCGGGAATGTCGGTACCACGTCAGTATTTCCACACCAAAAAGCGGGCAGACGAGACCCCTCTAGAATACCTCCATCGTCTGAATGTCTCAGGAATGAGGGTGGACATACCGGGTAAAGAAGATGCCATCCGGTCGGAAGCTGCCCGGGAACATGTGAAGCATTTCATCAGCATGTTGGACGATCGGGAGCTGGCGGACCAGCTGGCGTTACTGCGATTGAAGAATACCACGGAGCTGGAGCTGACGCTACGGGCTTACCAGAAGGCGAAGAAGCGAGGCCCCAAGGCAGCAATCGAATTGGACAGGTACAGATCACTTTCTAACTTGGATCAAGGAAGCAGGTCACCATCAACCAGGACGACCCGAGCCGTCCGCATGGAGGCCGAAAGTCGGATGCAACCAGTTCAGAAGAGGAATACCAGCGGTCTGGGGCGAATCGAAAGAGGAACAATACCGGTATCTGTTCTCAGCAAAAGCCGGTCAGCAGTCCAGACCTGCATCTGGGTCAGGCCAGCAGAAACGTTTTCCTGCTCGAGCTGACCAGGACTACCCCAGACGGAAGTGCACCCACTGTGGGTCCATCAAGCATGCCGACAGAAGCTGCTGGAAGCGGCTGACCTTCAAGAAGTGCAAGAGGAAGTGACATCCATCTGAGCTGAGCACTGCTTGTCCCCCTGCAAGACTTGCGAAGAGGTGCACGAGGCTGGACTCTGCCCCATCGAGGAGTTCTACAACCAGTTGAAGAAGTGATATGTCCCGACCAAATATGCTGGTATGTTGCCAACACGGATAGAAAAGATGTTAAACTAGATCGCTCGCCAGGTTGGAATCTGGTTCGAGCCGAGAGCGGTCTAGTGTTAGTATCTATGCATATGTCGGTAAGCAGGATAATCGAGAAGCAAAGCAAAGCGTAAGCGATAATACATGTAAGTTTGACGATTACGCCACCCGATCCCTGTGCAGCAGAGCTGACCCTAACCTGGTGAGCAGTATACGAACGGACGAATATTCCCGGTCTGAAGTGGTTATGGAGTTGAATTTTTTACCCGGTGATTCGCGGGGCTACTGGAAATACCATTCGCCTGATAGGTGGTTCAAGCAAGCCAAGGCCGATGGTAAGATCAATAACCAAGGGGTCACTATGCTTTTTGACTCTGGCGCAGAAGTGTCCATCGTCGACACCACCTTTGCTCGTAAGGTGGGCTGTGAAATAGATGAGACGAAGCGGCATGAGTGTATCGGTATTGGAGAAAGTTCGTACATAACCCAAGGAAGAAAAAGAGTTAAAATTGCGTTGGCTGGGTCGTTGGTGTACTACTTTACCGCATGGGTAGGTAAGGCTAGCCGGTCAGGATGCAATTCTGGGGATAGACTTTAAGGTGCCAGTCTGCATACGACTGGATTTATCGCATGGGGCATTGACGCTACCTGACGGGGTGCAGATCCAGCTGGCTGGCCGGCGGCCTCTATATGGCGCCCACGTCCAGTTCCTCAAGTTAGGTCAGTTTGTAACGGTGCCAGTGGGAAGGACGGTGGAAGTAATGGTACGACCACACGACAGACGGCGTAAGTTATGGCTGACTAGGGGCGAGTGTTGGGTGCCCTCGTTCGTTAAAGGGGAAGGTCACATCAATTACATAAGCGTGACCAGCATCTTAGAGCAGCCCTTCCCTTGCATGAGGACGTCATCATTGGAATGCGGCTGGCCGAGGACAAATGCCAGGTTATGTCACTATTGGCTCGAGATGCTATATCGAGTGGCAAAACCTGGTCTACCAGGCAAATACCGATGTGGTCAGTGGGGAAGAACCGGTGGAAGAGAATCAGGCTCCAATGGTGGCTAAACCCGAGTACCGGACTCCTTCTAGAACATTGACGCGGAGCCGCCGGCCATCGTCGAATCCGCTTGAACGTGCCGATCGAGATCCCACTGCAGTCACGGAACTGGTTTTGCCCACACCGTCTAAGAGGGGCGAACAGCTGGATCAGAAGAGGAGGCAAGTCGGAGTGTAATGGGGTACCATTACAAAAGTGATATTTAAGTTGAAATATCACAGTTCAATATCAGACTTGCTGTCTGAAATGCGTATATTGGATAATAATTTTTTTGAAATCCACCATGAGAAACAGATTCTCATATAAATATCGAATCTAACAAGAGATCTGATAATAAGAGTATTATTAGATCAGTTTTACATTACATGTTATATGATTAGTCTAGGTCTAATTATAGTATTTAGCTCTAAACCACTCATAATATTCACTCTTAAACTTACCGTCTTGCGGCCACGTGTCTTACTTATATATTGATATATATATATATTGATATATATAACTAAGGAACTATTTAATCAATTCATTAGTCCAACTCTAAGTTTAAACTTAATTAAACTATTGAGAAACAAATTACATTTATTTCTAACCAATTGCACGCTTCCTAACTTGCAATTTAACAGTGTACGCCTGAAACAGCTAGCCTGTTACACCTGGTAGGACTTTGTAGTCCGTCTTAACGACCGCTGTTCGTTCCGTTCCGCTAGTTGACTAGCGGAGCGAAGCGTTAAGAGCCGCCCGACCGTCATGACGACGGTCAGCGATCGTGAACGCGAGCGACAGCTCGCGCAAGACTTAGTGAGGGAATCTTTCCCTCACTTTTCCACAAATATGTGGATACTGTGATGGAGATGAGGCGGACCATGAGGGCCGACATCATCACCATCCTTCGTGGAAAACCTCGGAGGAAGCGTTAGAAATGGTGAACCGTTTCAAGAAGGTTTACATAGCGTTCCGCGAAAATAATGCCGCAGTCACCAACAACAACGCCCACAGCCAGCGTTTATGTAGTAAAGGCGCGAATCCCACCCTTTACTGGCGAAGGGGGTGAACCCCTTCGTAGATGGTTCGCAGAGATGGAAGATGCCATCTCTGCGCAAACGATTGTGGACCCGCGTTCACAAGCTTATGATGCCACTGCATGTCTGGGCGGTCACGCCAGGGCATGGGCAATGAGCCGCAGATCCACTGATGAATCTGCGTTCCTGACTTATCAGTAATTGAAAGCTGAGCTAAAACTCAACTTCGAAGCTCCAGAAATGGAGCTTAGTTGCCGGGAAAATTTTATGGAGCTCCGGCAAGGTAAGCTTAGTCTTCATGCTTACGATACTTTTTTTGTTATAAATATTGTATATGAGCCGGTGCCCCCTGTCACTGACTATTTGAACGGACTGAATGACGGTCCCATCAAGCCGAGTCTTTACCGCAACCCGCCAAAAATTCTGAGTGATGCTATAGACCAAAGCTTTCGAAAAGAATGTAGCATGCGTTCAGCGTCAACGCATGCTGGGTTCAGTCGAAAGGCTAAACAGCCTTTCGACTTTAACATGCCGCCGGTGCAGCATGTTAATCATTCTTCGAACAGACAAAATTCACACTTCGTCCCACGACACCAAAACCCGCGCCAGATCACGGGCGGAGGAGGTCCTGAACCGATGGACCTATCGGTTGCAGTTGCCTCGACCCCGACGCAACCGAAAAACAAGATATTCCTTTGCTGCAGTAGATGCGCGAAGACGGGCCATTACGACCATGAGTGTTTGGCGCCACGGCCGGCGCCACCCAGCCATCGGACTGGACAGTCCGCTGGTCGTCGACATCGACAGGGGCAACCCTCTCTTGATGAAAAAAAAACGGCAACAACCAGTAGGGGCGGGTTGCTCTACTGGACGGGTTAATTCACATCCCGACATCGGGCATGTCAGGATAATAGACCCAGACGGGACTATGGCCTTTTGTAACAGGGCTGCTGTTACGCGGCTTACACTGTAACTTGCAATGAGGAAGCGTGCAAATTTGTGTAGGACCAAATGTAATTTGGTCCTCCTTAGTTTACTTTAAATAAACCTAGGTAGATAAGTAATTAATGTATTAACTAATTATCGATTAAGTATATATATATTAATATATATACACTTAAGACGTGAGTGCTAGAAGGTAAGTTTAAGAGTGAATATATTTATGAGTGGTTAAGAGCTAACTAGTATAATTAGACCTAGACTAATCATAGTGACATGTAGTATAAAACTGATCTTAATGATATTTTTATCATGAGATGACTTGTCAGATTCAATTATATCAGAATCTGTTCTCAAAGGTGGATTATGACAACTTATAATCCAATATTCACAATTTCATGTATTACGACTGAAATTGAACTGTGATATTTCTATTCAAATATCACTTATGTAATGGTACCCCATTACATCACCCCCCACTCAAGCTGGTTGGCCAATAATATATCGTAATATTGGCCAATCGAGTGGTGGCACTTGTTGGTCATAACGATATTCAGTTATAACTCATCTTGACCAAAAGTAATCTAATGGTCAGCAAACGCAGCGGCGCTCTTACGGGCACTGCCGATACTTCGAAAACAGACATCACTTCTGCATCGCATGCGGAAGTGTCGTCGAATGCCGACGCTTCGAACGTAGCTTCGAGGCGCAAGGCAACTTCACAAGATCGCTTGTCTCTCGTGGCAGACGCTGTGGAAGCAGTGTCTAAGCGAGGGCGGGGAGACGTCGCGAATGCAGCGTCTTCCGCGTCTCCACCTGCCGCAAGGCGGGTGTCAAAGAAGAAGTTTAACGACCTCTTCGGAGAGTCATCCGACTCCGAGTATGGGGGCAAGGACGATAATGTCCCTGTCAACAACTCTAGTGGGGTTAAGACCACCAGGACCGCTTCGCCGTTAAGTGATGGCGAAGTGGCTTCTGACGCCGTCGATTACGACAGCGACAATTCGATGAGGCGGTGGCATGCGGAACGTAGGGCCCCTCCTGGACCTCGTCATTCGCCAGGTCGTAGCGAAGACGACTTTGAGGTGACAGGTGGTGCCCCACCCGCCAAGAAACAACGTGCGGAAGCGGCTTACACTGCTTCCGATTCACTGTGTCGTGTGGAACGTTATGTTCCGTACGAAGTGGGGTTTTGGACCCCCGCATGGGCTCTTGCCTATGATAGTGGTGGGCATGTCAAACGTGATTGTCAATACCCACTGTTTGACATTAATGCCCTTGACGATTGCGAGGACCTTCGCAACCGTCATTTCGATCGTAGTACTGACGATAGACGTCGGTACTTCATCGACCTTTTCTACCAGGCTCGTCACTACACGAACCGGAAAGGGTCGCAAAAGAATAAGGACGACAAAGACGCCCTTACTCAGAGTTGGAATGCCTTTGTTGAGAATTACAACAAAGATCCCGATAGGTACGTGAAGAAGGTTCACGCAAACCGCGAGCGCTTCTTAAAGTACTCGATCACAGGTAAAATGGAGTATGTCCATTTCACTTGTATCAAAGAGGGTTTCTCTTGTGGGGTTCCTTCGAGCATGAAGTGCCCGTGTTGTCCCCCTGGAGCTCCTCGTCTGACCGAAAAGGAGCTTAGAGGGTACCGAGGTTTCTCAGTACCCGCTGAAGTTAAGTGCTATGTCGACGCTCTTAAGGCATCGGAAGCTGCTTCGCAGGCATCAGCACCTAATGTGGGCGTGCCGCCCTCATCAACACTTAGTGTTGACGCTTCTTTTGAGTTCGAGGAGAAGTATCCTTCTCGAACTCACGCAGGAGGTCAGGGGCATCCGCCCTCAACACCTCGATCGGTTCCCAAGAGTCAAACTCTTGGGAGTATCCCAGCCAACGCACCAAGTACTCGGTACGCTGCCCCTTCTTATAGGGAACCGAGCGCTTCGAAAGCAAGCGCTCGAGAATGTAGCGCTTGTTCCCCTGACTGTCAATCAGGGGCGGCGGGGGTTGATAATTCCCTCGGCGCTGTTGTTGCGGCGCATGGCCATCAGGTCCGCATCCTTGAGAAGCGTTGTGACGCTTTGAGCGAGGACATGTGCCACTCGATGAAAACGTATCGTTATCATCGGGACGAGATTCGTGAGATTCTCGATGCGCAAGTTGTGATGCAGAAGAAGAGTGATCTTCTGATGCTTGACGTTGATCGTCTGAAGTCGGAGGTGGAAACTCTCCAAGCTCTCCAGGCTTCCCACCAGCGGTTGGAGGCCGACTACAAGTCTCTCTTGGGAGACTTGAAGAAGCACGGCATTCGCCGTGGTGATGCGACTCGTCCGAAGACGTAGACGACCGGTATGGTTTGAGTCTCCCAACGTAAAACGTTGGGTGGAGGCGCATGGCCGCGGGAATGTCTAACGTATAGGCATTCCCTTTAACACCTTGGACCTTAAAGGGCCCAATGAATTTAGGGAGCAACTTCCGTGTAGGGAAGTTGCTTATTGCATGTGTAGGCAAATTAGTTGTAGATAACATAACTAATTCACCTTTTTCAAAAGAATTTGTGTTCTTCCGTCCATTTTTATCTGCATTCTGCTTCTGCTTATCAAAAGCGGAAGCAAGCGCGTCTTTCACATAGCGTATTACAGCTTGACGTTGTAATACGAATTCATCTACTGCTTTGTTGGCAGTGGATGGGTTGTTTTCATTGTCTGCAGCCATTGCTGCCGACACATATTCCGCATAAGCGGTTTCGGTTTCCGAAACTGCTTGAGTTTCTTCTGTAGTAACCGTTGAAGACTCCTCAGTTTCTTCACAAGTTGCAGCTGCAGCTTGTGTATTGACTCGCTTTGATTTTGAGCGGGTCCCTCCCCCACTTAAATTTGGCGTACCGCCAAGTAAAGCCGGGGTTCGTGGATGCCGTAAGGCATTCACGTAAAACGGTATGTGCTTGGTAGAAGCATGCACCGACTTGTTTATAGCAAACTCAGTGAGTGGTAAATAATCACTCCACTGCTCGAAGGCATGCGCATAAGAACGCAGCATGTCGCCGAGAACGCGGTTAACGCGCTCAGTCTGCCCATCCGTTTCTGGATGGTCCGCGGTTGACATCTTCAACTGCGTGCCCAATAACGAGAACGTTTCTTGCCAGAAACGTCCTGTGAATCTCGGATCACGATCCGAGATTATGTTTTCCGGCATTCCGTGTAAACGGAATACCGTGTCAACGAATATCCGCGCCGTTTGCGCAGCGGTGACATTCGCTGACACTGCAGCAAGATGAACCATCTTACTGAAACGGTCTACAAAGACCACAATGCCAGTCTTCCGACTGTGATCAGCCGGAAGACCAAAGATAAAATCCATAGAAATGGACTTCCAACACTCTGTCGGAACCGGCAGAGATTGGAGGGGAGCCTGCGCGGAGTGCGCAGGCTTGACGCGCTGGCAAATCTCGCAAGCGCGGACATACTTACGTACCCATTTGTATTGGTTACGCCAGTAGAAATCGCGTGCGAGAGAAGCATACGTCTTCTCTCGACCTTGATGCCCCGAGATCGGTGCATCATGGTACTCAAACAAAATTTGATGTTTGAGATCATCGTCGTTTGGAACGACAATGCGGTTAACATCATCTTGGTCTGTGCTGTAAAGCAACAGACCCTCGTGCAATTGATAACGATGCACGCATGCGCGAAGGAACTCTGGAAGTTCCTTGCGCTTCCGATCTGATTGATCACTCAAGTAATCGATCAGTAGGCGAGTTTCCTCGTCGTTCTCGTACGCTTGACGTATTTGTCGCACAAGCGGCGAAGACAGATCGGTGCAACGTATCGCGTTTGCACTGGTTGCTTCGGTTACGGACGGTTTCGTCTCGTAATCGGGGCGTCGTGATAGCGCATCCGCTACCACGTTCAGCTTTCCCGGTTTATACTCAACCGTGAAGTTGTATTCTGCAAAGAATGACAGCCAACGTGCCATTCTTTGAGAGATGTGCGGCGAATTCACGGCCGTGCGTAGCGACGCATGGTCCGTGTAAACCACGAAGGGTCTATCTCCTAAGAGATAGATCCTAAACTTCGCCAGTGCATACTTCATGGCAAGGAGTTCCTTGTCATGCACCGGATAGTTGCGTTCGGCTGGGCGCAGCTGACGCGATTGGTAATAAATCACGCGATCACGATCATCGTGATCACGCTGCATCAAGGCGCAGCCGATGGCGAAATCGCTCGCGTCGCAAACGACATGGAACGGTCGCTCGTTGTCGGCGATTGCCAAAACGGGAGCCTCAGTCAAGCTACGCTTGACTGCATCAAACGCATCTTGGCACTGGGTATTCCAGCGCCATTCGACATCTTTCTTCAATAATTGAGAAAGAGGTCGGATCAGACCGGCATAGTTGCACGAATATTTGTGCAAGTATGTCGCCAGTCCGAGGAACTTTCGAAGTTCCTTGACGTTAGTTGGCGGAGGCCATTCAACGATCACCCTGATCTTTTCTGGATCGGGGCGTACCCCATTCTTGCCTACAAAGCAGCCAAGAACGGGTATCTCAGGTGCACCAAAGGTGCACTTCTTTAAGTTCGCATAGAGCTTGTGCTTGCGCATAAGCTCTAACACCTGACGTAGATGTTCTTTATGAATATCTACATCAGTTTTGCCATGTTCAGCCTTGCTATGGATGAACACATCATCAAAGTAACTCGGCGCGAACTCTCGCACCGGGCGCAATAGATGTGTGACGCATCTGTTGAAGGTAGCAGGGGCATTTCGAAGCCCCTGTGGCATCACAAGCCACTCCCAAAGCATACCGCTTGGGGTGCTTACAGCCGTGAGAGGAATATCTTTCTCACGCATAAGGATTTGGTAGAAACCATCCCTTAAGTCGAGAGCACTGAAAACGGTGCTCCCGCTCATGCCATCGATGATGACATCCTTTCTCGGTATCGGCGTTTGCGCCGGTACTGTTGCTGCGTTCAGCTTATTGAAAGCATGAACGATTCTCCACCCACCAGTGGACTTCTTAACACAGAAGGTGGGGCTGGAGTGCGGTGAGGTAGACTCTCGCACATGTCCCGCCTTACGACGAGTTTCGAAGAACTCATCGATTGCTTTAACTTGATCGCGCGGCAATGGCCATTTCCGCGTGACACAGTACTTCGTGCCGGGGACGAGATCAATTTCGTGTCTCGTTCCCTTATCCTTGGGAAGCTCACAAGGTACTTCTTCTGGGAATACGTCAGCGTATTCCCAAAGTACTTCGTAGTACGGGGAAGTCGCCTTAAGCGACTCCCAGCTCTGCGCTTCAAAGCGCTGAACTTTGGTTTGATCACTGGGAACGAGTTCGTTCTCAGCGTTCTCTCCATTGGGAACGAGTTCGTTCCCGCTGGCTTCCAATTGTAAAGTGGATATTCGTTCGCGAATATCCACAACCTCATCAGATGCGACAATGACGCAGATCTGTTCGATCTGATCATTTCGCAAGTTCTTTACGAACTTCTTCCAGCTCAACGCTGGAAGGGCCATCAACCCTGAACTTAAGTTCGGAGGGTTGTCAAGTGTGAGAGACTGGGTAGCTAATCCGGTCTCTGTCTGCGTCAGGACGTTGATCGTCTCGACGGACACAGCTGCTAGATCAGACGCACTTGTCCGATCTGTGGCACGGTGATCATCACTCGTGCACAAGGCCTTCTCTTCATGGTGACCACTGTCTACCATGTTGTTCATGCACTCTCGACTGTTCTTAGTCGTGAGTTCTTTATTTTCGACACGGAAGTCATTTGCTTCCGTGACGGTTTCATTCTTTTCACGGTGGGTGTTTCCCACCGCGTGCGCATTCTCTATACCACGACCGTCATCGGTTGTAGTAGTAACTTCAACACGGGAGTGCTTTGCACTCGTGTTGCACACATTAGTGACGCGCAACGACTCGTTCGTCGCGCGTTCGCGTCCCTCTGGACTCTGATCAGCGGGTGTACCATCCGCTGATCTAGTCAGATTAGATCTGGTGGTGCCATCGCTATCCACCAGGCTATCTGACGCTGCGGTTGTATCATGAGATACAGCCGGATTACTCACAGGGTGATCAGATCCTGTGAGACCGCCGCAGTCGATCGACAGGTTAACCCAGTCGATCGTTGGTTGATGCTTGGACATCCAAGGGATGCCCAAGATGACATCGAACTTGTCATCAAGATCGAGGACGATGTATTCATCCTCGAACGATAGTTCGTCTAACTCGAGGCGTGTTCGAATAACACGCTTCGGTATAGTCACAGTTGCACCTGTTGCTAACCGGACTGATAACATGCTTCTTGGAGATTCAATCTCCTCGAAGTTCAACGACGTTAGTACCTCAGTTCTAACGAAATTGTTTGACGCTCCTGTGTCAAACAAAGCACGCATGGGGACATCGTTTCCATGTGGCCTAACTTCAAGGGTAATGAGAGGTTTCTCTTCACCCTGCACACGTTGACAGGACATAGTCCCGTCTGGGGCTATTATCCTCACATGCCCGATGTCGGCATGTGAGATAACCCTCCGTACCCCGCCCCTACTGGTTGTTTACGTTTTTTGCATCAACAGAGGGTTGCCCCTGTTGATGTCGCTTGCCAGCAGACTGTCCAGTCCGCTGACTGCGTGGTGCCGGACGCGGCGCCATACATTCATGGGCGTAATGGCCCATTTTCGCGCATCGATTGCAGCGAAGGAACTTCTTGTTTTTCGGTTGCCTCGGAGTCGAGGCGACCGCAACTGAGAGATCCATAGGTTCTGGACCTCCTCCGCTCGCATTGTGACGCGGATTCGGGTGTCTCGGGACGAAGTGTGAACTTCGTCTCGATTGGAAGTTTTGGTTATTATTATTATTAACATGCTGTATTGGCGGCATGTTAAAGTCGAAAGGCGCTTGCGCTTTCCGATTAACCCCAGCATGCGCTGCTGAGCGACGCATGCTGAACTCCTCCCGGATGCTTTGGTCTATAGCATCGCTCAGAGTCTTCGGGGGAACCCGGTAAAGACTCTGTTTGATGGGACCGTCATTCAGTCCCTTCATGAAGGCGGTGACCTGCATGGCAGGAGGCACCGGTTCATATACAATATTTGACAACAAATATTGTATTTTCTGAGCGTACGCATGTAGGCTCAACTTGCCCTGCCTGAGTTCCATGAACTCTTCACGGCA
Source organism: Sclerospora graminicola (assembly GCA_001887855.2). Taxonomy (NCBI): domain Eukaryota; phylum Oomycota; class Peronosporomycetes; order Peronosporales; family Peronosporaceae; genus Sclerospora; species Sclerospora graminicola. Next base: position 86,715 of record MIQA02012564.1, on the reverse strand, counting down.
GTCTTTAGGTTTTTTACTTTGCTTGAGCTTCACATTTTGGTTCTTCTAGCCAGGAGTTTATAAAAATCACCTCGCCATTAAAAATGACTAATCGCTCAGGAGTTGTAATAGAATTGAATTCTGGTTGTAATATTTCTATTTTTCGGCTGGGAAGGCGTTGGATTATTAGATACTTTAAACTTCAATTAATAAAAACAACCTAAAACATACATTTTTATGCTTTAGTTTGTTTTACTCGGTTATAACATAGAATTCATTGTCCTGTTGTAGTCGCTGCTCTATCTCTTTCTGCAGCACGCTTCCTTGCCATTCCCATATAAAAACCAGTACCTGCAGGAACTAATCTACCTACAATTAAGTTTTCTTTTAGGCCTTGCAAGTAATCAATCTTACCTGCAACAGAAGCTTCTGTTAGAACTTTTGTAGTTTGCTGGAAAGATGCAGCAGAATCTTTGGTTTTTGGTGATATTTTATCAACAAACATTATTCATTTCTGCAAATTTATCAAATCCGACAGGAGCGCTATAGTAACTTCTTCTTAGAACTAAAATAAAAGGGAATGTACAAAATTTAAAAATTGAAATCTTATCAGTCTTTTTATGCTTTTTCGTCGATGACTTTTTAAGAGAATTAGACGTGAAGATTTAAAAAAGATTTATGTCAAGAGCGACCAAAATGTGCTATTACCTCTTGAAACCGTTGCAAGTATAATTAAAAAAACTCCGATGTACTAAGGGAAAGTCCCAAAGTCAATTTGTACATCAATTAATCATGTATTTTGTTTTCTCTCGAAAGTTGACGATAGACAAGTAGCTTCTGTAAAAATTCAAGGTAGAAATATCGAGGGTATGCTTGCCGATGGCACTCCATTACAAATGCTTATATTTTTAGTGCAGCTTGTCCTGACAAAGAGAAAATAATGAATATTCGATGGGGACTTCTTTAGCCGAATATGTCCTAGGGGTAGCATTGTATATTGTTTTTTGTAATTGTTTTCTATCATCATTATTACCTGGACTAAAAGTTTTCTTATATGAAATAAACCCATTTTTTATCGATTTACAAAAAGCTAATTTGATTGAATATAATAAAACTTGTAAGGGAAGATCCGTTGCTTCTTGCTTAAGACGGTTACATGATTTTAATCTAAAAGGTTGGTAATGCGCCCTAACGTTGCTGAAATTTCAGAACCAGCTTGTGTAAATCTGAATATATAATCCACAAAAAACAGAACAACTGACAACTTGAAAATCACGTTGGTGAAGGGAATTTTCTGATTTAATGTTGCTGGGTTGAACCTTTAAAAAATACTTTAGAATTGTTAGACTTGACATGACAAAAAATCTCTGTTAAGATTTTACAGAGATTTTTTGTCATGTCAAGTCTAACAATTCTAAAGTATTTTTTTGTGGTTTTATACTTCCTATACTACAACAGGATCCAGGATGTGATCTAGTAGGATTGGCAAAAAAATACCAACTGGCCCGTTCAACATTACTGAAATACCGGCAACAACATAGGAAGCAAGAAGCAACGGATGAAAGTAACATGCGAACCCTCAGCCGCACAGAGCATTTGTAGTTATCAAATGATAATTCTACTTTCCGTGGGAAAACTACAAAAGGTTGGTTTTATGGTTTAAAATTAAAAACAAGGTAGTAATACCTACGGTAATTTGTAGATACTAAAGTTAAATTTTCAATAAAATGTAGCATATCAATGCTGACACTTGATCGTAACTTCTAGCCGAAGATGAACCTAAAAACAAACCTTCCACGTTTCCAGGAGTTACTACAATTTGTAAAGGCCATAAATTCGAGCTATTTATATATCCTAAAATATGTGCAATATATGAAGATTTATCTTCAGCTAAGGTAATTTTTCCTTTTCTAGCTTTAGTATCCAAACATTTATAATATAGACAAAATCCTTGAGCTCCATTTCTGGGGCTTCAAAGTTGTGCTTTAGCTCAGCTTTTAATGACTGATATGTCAAAAACGCAGTTCCATCAGTGGATCTGCGGCTCATCGCCCATGCCCTGGCGCGACCGCCTAGGCATGTGGTGGCGAAATAAGCTTGTGAACGCGGGTCCACAATCTTCTGCGCAGTGATAGCATCCTCTACCTCTGCGAACCACCTACGAAGAGGTTCGCCCCCTTCGCCAGTAAAGGGCGGAATCCGTGCCTTTACTACTTCAACGCTCGCACTAGATGCGGGCGCTGTTGTTGTTGTCGCCGGCTGAGAGCGCAACAGAGCATGACGCACCTGAGGGTCGACATACAATCTCTTGAAACGGTTAACCGTTTCTAGGGCATCCTCCGAGGGTTTGCCACGGAGGAGAGTGATGATGTCGGGCCCTATGGTCCTAATCATCTCGGCCAATGTGACCGAAGCACTCGGTGGCCAGTTAGGAAAGTTTTCCGTAACTAGGTCGTGCGCGAGCTGGCGCTCACGCTCACGTTCACTGGCTGTTGCCATGACAGCTAGTGGCTCTTAAACCTTCGAACTGCTAGTTAACTAGCGGAACGTGTCAAAAGTGGTCGTTAGGACGGACCACAAAGTGCTACCAGGTGTAACAGAGCTGCTGTTACGCGGCTTACACTGTTAGTTTGCAATGAGGAAGCGTGCAAATTGTGTTGGACCAAATGTAATTTGGTCCTACTTAGTTTACTTTAAATAAACTCAGATAGGAAAATAATCAATGTATTAATTATTATCGATTAAGTATATATATAATGATATATATATACACTTAGGGACGTGAGTGCTAGAAGGTAAGTTTAAGAGTGAATATATTTATGAGTGGTTAAGAGCTAACTAGTATAATTAGACCTAGACTAATCATAGTAACATGTAGTATAAACTGATCTTAATGATATTTTTATCATTAGATGACTTGTCAGATTCAATTATATCAGAATCTGTTCTCAAAGGTGGATTATGACAACTTATAATCCAATGTTCACAATTTCATGTATTACGACTGAAATTGAACTGTGATATTTCTATTCAAATATCACTTATGTAATGGTACCCCATTACACTTCGGGTAAGGCACATCCGGGTTATTTGGGGTAGGTTACACAAAAGGGGGCATTGGATATAGGATAAATCAGTATACGTTTCGCTTTCTTAGACACAAGTCGCTTTCATTGGTTCGCTTTCTTAGACACAAGTCGCTTTCATTGGTTCACAGCAGAGGGCTAACAAGGTCCCCTTTGCTGCTATTGGTTTGCCCGGGGAAGGTTAAGTTAACCCACCGGAAGTCCCCTGACCGGGAGTCGCGGCGTCTTCGTATACTCACCTCAAGTCGCCCGTGTTTTGAAAACGGTATTAAGTATTGGGAAGTGGTGACATTTTGGCCTTCTGTGGAAGAGTGTGAAGTTTTGTTTGGATTCCCCTTTACGTACACGTTTGGATTCACCCTTCATTATTATTGGTTTAGCTGGCCGATCGATTATTCTCTGTCCAGCCGGCACTATACAAAGTTCAAGTATATTGCCCGACGAGCTCCCCGGTGACGATTCCCGCCCAGGAGCTACCCCTAGTCCTAACCCTCATCTCCCTATTCGACGGATTTACACTTTTCGCCGTAGGGTCCACCAGGAGAGCAAACCACCCAGTACTGACGGGTACACAAGGTGAGCTTTCAACATGCAACATCCGAGTAGTCACGATCAAGCGGATGGAAGTGACCGATCCAGCCGGCCGGATGCCGGATCGGATCATGACTCGGATGGACGGAGTACCCCCTCCGACAGTCAGTCGTCTGGGCCCCCCGTGGGTGTTCGCGTCTCAGGAAGAATTTCTGAGAGCGACTACACCACAGCTTTCTGTTTTCTATTTATACAGACGCTTCCCTTACCATCTGACGCTGCATGTGGCGCTGGTTCTGCTCACATTCACTCAGTTGCAGCTACCTGAAACTCAAAACTCTGCTTTATATACGTGCTTCATATCGCAGCTGGTACGTCTAGTTGCCATATCACAGCTACCAAAATGACGCTTTAAACTCGTATACGAACAGGGCGTTCCCAGTGGTATGTCAACATATAAATGCATGTAGTTTAAGCTCGACAAATGGTGTCGATCAGATGGTGAAAAGGCATGCGAGTTATGTTATAGAATGTTTATCACGTATGATGAGAATCTAAGAATATTAGCATTTGAATGCGTGTTAATTTTTCCACTGTGTTGCCGACAAGAACAGACACAGATCCCTTCACCCGTGGAGGCTTTTCTGATATCTATTTACTGAAATTCTGAAGTACGTCTAGTTGCCATATCACAGCTACCAAAATGACGCTTTAAACTCGTATACGAACAGGGCGTTCCCAGTGGTATGTCAACATATAAATGCATGTAGTTTAAGCTCGACAAATGGTGTCGATCAGATGGTGAAAAGGCATGCGAGTTATGTTATAGAATGTTTATCACGTATGATGAGAATCTAAGAATATTAGCATTTGAATGCGTGTTAATTTTTCCACTGTGTTGCCGACAAGAACAGACACAGATCCCTTCACCCGTGGAGGCTTTTCTGATATCTATTTACTGAAATTCTGAAGTGGTTGCTTCACTTCATGCGTCTTTATGGGTTTTCTATGGCCGTATGTTTCCCAATTAAAATTTGTACAGGTCGAGGCCATTGTGTGTCGAGGCCATTAGCTGTAGTATCTTTTTTCTACAGCATTTTACCTCTTGAAGGCATGACTTGCGATCTAGATCCGACACGTATTGCTCGTGTGTACGACTCACTACATGAGATGAAATTGTCGAACGAGGCACTGCTAGTTGTGCATCAGTATGACAAGAGCGTTGCGTATATTACCAATATTATCATGCTGGAAAATGCCGTGACAGTGCAAACAAAGAGTCTCGATCGACGTTGTGACATTCCCACTCATCTCAGTCACGAAACAGGTACAACAACGTTACGTGTTTTTATCCAAGAACTGGACAATTTTCTGATGACACTCCAAGATGAACACATTAATAGGTGGATACTTTACCTTGTCTTTATGTCGATTCAAAGTCAACACGACGAAACCACGCAATCACTTGCGCTTACACACGTCCAATGCCATCAGCTATCCCAAACGAAGGAAATACGTCTCTATACAAGCCTCTGTCGACGTCAGACACGACCAATGAATGGTTGGAAGACAATAAGTGCTTTCTAGTGTTGGAACTTGACCGTGACGTCTTGAATCGATCGCTCCTGTTGCGTCTTTTAGATGACCACGAGCGACAATTTGAAGCGCTTTTAGAACAAGACTGGCATGACAGTGATGGTCGGCAGTGGATAAGTAACCAGCTCATCATCCTAGAAATGGTTGCAGCTAACCAGTTAGGATACTTTGGTCACGCTTTGAGAAACTTGAGAGTTGATGACTTGCTTATAGACAAGGCCTACCGCTCGATGATGAACCCGATTGGCCACAGCGCACCTCGAAGCGCTGCCAATCAGTCGATCTTGGTCAGTGGTGAAGGTGGTGCTGGGAAAACGGAAACCACCAAGTTCGTAATGAACTATCTAGCCTCCATTTCGCAGCACAAGAATGCGTCCGCGGATAGCACCGTTATGAAGCAGGTTCTATCGTCCAATCCGATTTTGGAGTCGTTTGGTAACACGCGTACCATTCGTAATGACAATAGTAGTCGCTTTGGAAAGTTCATTAAGATGGAATTTTCACCCCAAGGAAGTCTCATTGGGGCTTCCATTCAGACGTATTTGTTGGAGAAGGTGCGCCTTGCTTACCAGGCAGAGTCTGAGCGCAACTAACATATTTTTTACGAGATCATTGCTGGTGCCACTGGAGAAGAGAAGAAGCGGTGGAACCTGAAGCGAACGACCGAGTTCCACTACTTAAATCAAAGCACTTGCATCAAACGAAAAGATGGTGTTAGCGATGGGGAGCAGTTTGGCGTCTTAAAGGCCGCTATGCAGACAATGGGCTTTGACGAAGACGATATGGAGAGCATTTTCGTTACGATCTCAGCTCTGCTGCACATTGGCAACCTTGAGTTTGACGAGACGCATTTGGCTTCAGGCACGGAGGGTTCCGAGATCTCTCGTTCATGCGAAGACTCGATGAAGGTTGTGCTGGACTATTTGGAAGTTGATAAGCACAGTCTTGAACAGGCTATTTGCCACCGCAACATCCAAACAAAGAACGAGCATTACTCTATTGGGTTGCTTCCAGACGCTGCTGAGAACGCCCGTGATGCTCTAGCTCGGTTCCTGTATGGAAAACTCTTTGATTGGCTAGTCAGTCGCATCAATGAGATAGTAGAACATGACAACCGTGACGTTCCGTTTATTGGTTTACTGGATATCTTCGGTTTCGAGGATCTGGAGCACAACTCGTTTGAACAACTGTGCATCAACTATGCCAATGAGACTCTACAGCAGCACTTTAATCTGACGGTCTTTGCATGGAGCAGGAGACGTATGAGAAGGAAGAAATTCAATGGATAATTTCCCGGACAACGGTCCATGCATTGACCTGATTCAGGGCAAACCGTACGGCATTCTTTCAGCTCTTGTTGAAGAGTGCATTGTTCCTCAAGGTACTGATCAAAACGTTTCACGAAAATTGTACCATCAACACGCGCAAAATCCGCACTTCAGTGCGAATAAAACCGACATGGCGAATCACCTTTTTGTTGTCCACTATTACGCTGGTGCAGTCACGTACGACACGTTTGGATTTTTAAGATATTTTATACCCTGCGATTACTGCTATTATTATAAGATCGTCAAAGCCGTTTGCGCGCGGGCATTTTGAAGAAGGCGCTGGACATAGAGCGTCATCTAAAAAGCCAACTGGGCGATCTGGTAGTGTCACTACCCGTGTGAGCTGTTTCAAAACCAGCTGAAAAACCTGCTGGAGACTATCAACGTTACAGACTATCACTATGTGCGCTGCCCCAAGCCCAATGACAAGGCCAAGGCCAACTTGTTGATGCCAAAACGTGTATGTGATCAATTGAATGCTGGTGGTGTAATGGAAGCTGTACGTGTCAATCGTGCTGGTTATCCTGTACGTATCGCTCATCAGCAGTTTATAAAGCGTTACCGTCCATTGGCGAACAAGCGAATATTTGCAACGTATCCCTGCTGAAGCAGCTGAAGATAAGTTTGATAACGCTAAATGTAAGGACGCAGCAAGTCTGTTGGTGGAGGTTTTACTGAAAGCTCATGCTGAACGATATCCTCGTGTAACTTCGGACGAGCAGCAGGAAACGGATGTTGCAGGCATTCAAGTAGGTCGGACTCGCGTATTTTTTCGCCGCTCGGCTAATCAGTTCGTGGAAGCCCAATTATCCAAGCGATACGGTGAATTTGTGGTACTTATACAGGCTGTTGTTCGTGGTTGGATCGCTCGTCGCCACTACGCTCGTATGTAGACGTCGGCTATAGTGCTGCAAAGGATAGTTCGTGGGTTCAATACGCGATGTCGGTTCTATGTGCTTCGCTAGCGTCACCGGAAAAAGAAAGCTGAGCTATTGCGTCAGAAGCAGCTCGCGGAGAAACGAAAGCGCGAGGAGGAAGAGCGTGCGGCCGAGAAGCTGCGTATTATGGAAGAGAAGGGGAAGGCCGCTGAGCTAGAAAAGCAGAATCGTCTAACAGCGCAGTCTGCATTATCTGCCCAGTATCAGATGACTTGGATGGAGGCCATGGATCATCATCCACTAAGCTCCCCAGATACTCAAGAACCTCGGACGAGAAAAGTGGTAGCCGTCCTGTTTCCTGCTTTCGCTTCACTAAGGAGTACGGTCACGATAACTATTCGATTCCAAACCGTTCTCGTCAAGTTGCAATAACGCGGTGCTACACGTGGCTGCCAATTGTTGTAAAGAGCAAGACGTGCTAAAACTGCTTCAGAATGGTTCTGACATTAACGCTCGCAACCGCCGAGGGCGGACACCATTACCCACGGCGTCTTTATACCAAAACGGGGAAGGTGCTGCAAATTTGGATAACGCTGGCGAGGGTGATGATGGCGAAGTTGACGACATATATGAGCTGTCCTCCTCCGAATGCTCGACTAATGAATACGATGAATGGGTAAATAGTAACTTGCTGGAAGGTGGACTACCCCTGCGCAGTGTACAAACGCACTTGAAGCGGTGCTCAAGCGATGCTCCGATATTACTGTTTTTGACGCTACTTTCGTTGCGAGTTCTCTTCCTGTGCTCATCTAAGTCACCAAAATCCTGGTAAGATTTTGTTTTGCCCAAAGAACTTTCAGCTCATCTTTCTGACGCCGATAGTGGGGGTCTCGGGTTAACACTTTCTTGGTGGCGAGGCAGATGCGTTGGATCAAAACACGTTGGGGAATCGCCGTTTGTGCGGTTAGGTGGGGAGCCTATCAAGGCAACTCGACGTACGGTTTGTGCTGCCATGATATGGCATAGCGGCTTTTTGAGCAATTTCAAAACATATATTCAGAATTCACAGTGCAGCATGGTAGAAGGCAATGTTTGACCGAACCAATACTGTATTATTCGATATGAAAGACGAAGATGAAGTGCTCGATTTTGAGCTTCGATACACGGCGCCTCCTCGACCAGAGCCGTTGATGGAAATAGCTAATGACTAATGTCTGGAAATAACTAAGTGGGCTTCAACGATATGGCACGGAGCAGACAATTCTCTCGTTCCTTCTCTAGCATCTCGATGCATTCTCGTATCTCTGCAATCTCGGTCATGGCTCCAGAATCAGCAGAAAGCAGCCTCTCCCTGATCGTTGCGCGCATCTCCATGATGTTTTTCTGTGTCGCCACAAGAAACTCTGCTCGTTTTTTCCTTTGTATTAAAACTGTCGTTCTGATTTGATGGGCGTGGTGCTCCTCCTCTGTAGCGTTTTTCTGCCTCTTGATATCGAGATCCTCGGTGAAATAGTCGATTTGCCGTTTTGTCAGCATTGCTTTATCCGTGTTGTTTGCAATTTTCGAAATAGTGGCGGCTATTTCATCAATTCGTTTGCCTACAATTCATGGATATGAATAAAAAATCAATAAAAGTTAGAAAACATGAGCATCAAAGGTACTCACCGTTCTTGTCTGGAGTTTCTTTACTTGTCAGTGGGCGTAGTGATGGCTTGGGTTTGTCCCCGGAGAGCGTGTCTAAAGTGGCTTCTTGTGGGAGAAGCTGGACTACAACAGCATGAAGCTCTGGGCGCGTGATAGTTGTCATCAGATGCAGGTATTGGAGATCAATTCTGCCAGCACAGAAGAAGCCAAACGGGCTGTTATGTCCGGACTTGGTAAACTTCATGATGACTTTGCGGTAGTCAGATAAGATTGAGTGTCAAATATCCCTTGGCAGCGAACGCGAAAGTTGGATTAAAATGTAGCCATCGTCACCGTCGTATATATACCTAGGGGAGGACGATTCTGAACCCGATGATGAACCAGACGGGAAGCCAATCTTGGAACTGGATGGCGAAGTAGCTGCCGAGCCGGATGGCGAAGCAGCCCCTGAACCGGATGGCGAAGCAGCCCCTGAACCGGATGGCGAAGCGGCTGCCGATCCGGATGCCGAGTCATCTTCGGGGCTAGACGACGAGCCAAGCGTGAGACCAGTTCTCCCCGGTGAAACGGGTGGAGATACGGCGGCGGCCTCCAAAGCAAAAAAGCTATCGTCGCTGTCCGACTCAAACTCTCGTTCGCTAGCCGAATTGCCCAAATAACATCGGTGCAAGAGGGAGGATCCACTCCTTTTTCTCCGTTTTGGAGGGGCTGAAGGTGAATCGGAACCGGCCAGGATGGGTTAGAGCTGGCCGGACGTTTTCCGGTTCCTGATCCCGCCGATGAGGACGAGTGATCCGAACCGGCCAGGGGTGGCGGGAAGATCCCCAGATCCCGATTCCGCTGAGGCAGATTACTGGGATGGTTTCGGTGGGGAGATTTTCTACAGATCCATCCACCATCCCCAGGATGGCCAAGGTGGCCTCTCGCGCACACAAATGAGCCTGTAGGAGGGGAGCGATCTGAGTCTGAGTCGTCTCGAGCCAGTCTTGCAGTTCGCATAACAGGGACCGAAACCGATCCTCTTTATCCAGCAAAGCGGTGCAAACACGGTCGGGCCGATTAAGCTCATCATGAGCGCCATGATAACTTCTCTGGACCTGGTAGAGCTCGGATCGCAGCTCTTGTTGCCGGGAGGAAGCTTCTTACAACTGTTGCTCCAGAGGAAAAATGTGGTGGAGAGCTTAAGCATGGGACTCTCGCAGGTGGTTTCGGTCATCCCGCGTGGCGTCTAATTCGTTGTACACCTGCCGGTATCGGACACGAAGATGCGATAACTCTTGGGATGTGTCGGAAGTCTCGGCGGACTGTTTTCACAGCCGTTCCAAATGTTGGACTGCGGAGTGATATAGGCATGGAAACTGTAAGCGACCGGGTTACAACATAAGAAGGGGAAAGGCACTTACGTTGAAGGTTTGAGCGGTGAACCAACTCCTGGTTGGCAGTCCGGAGGGATCCGACGACGTCTGCCAGCGTGCGGAGACGATTTCTCTCTTCCATCAGGCTGGCGACTTGGCCCTCGAGATCGGTCACCTGCTGTAGAAGGTCACTCGGTCCCGAGGAGGATTTCCGGGCGATATCTTCATGGGCCCGGCGGTTGGCGGAAGCGAGCGGCTGGACCAGATCAGTTTGGATAAGTTCCAAGCTATCCACTTGGGCGGCTAATACCTCCATCCTTTTCTCCATCCCCGCCACTTCGGAGGTGGGGGCGGACGGTGCAGCGGCCTGTTGTAGGGCGTCAGTAAGCTGGCCTACAATGGTCCTGAGGCGGGTTATTTCGTCCACTGCTTCTGACGGCTGCGCCTCAGCTCGGAGATTCGGGGCCCCACGCGGTCCAGCATTGCGCAAAGTTTCGCGCATCTTTGCGGCAGAACTTCAGAGTCGGTCTGAGAGGATCGAAGCTTTTCCTGAAGGGAAGAGACGGCGGCCCTCAATCTGTCCTGGTCACCGCAAGCCTGACCGTGAAAGCGGAGCGCCGTGTCAACGTCAGCTGGCGACAGCACCAGATCGGGAGTATGGGATGAATCCGGCGGCTCGGCGATTTCCACCCCGCTGGCAGGCGAGTCATCATCCACCAGAATAAGTCGACATATGTCATCCTTGTCGAGTTGCAGGACTTAAAATATATCAAGATAAGGTCAGCATCTGCGGAAGAGACTGCAAGCCGTCCAGAAGACCGACCGGGTTCACGAAAATTGTCATAAATCAGTCAGATGACGTACCAAAGCGGGGCATGGGTAAGAAAGATCAGACCGACTTGGTTCAGGTGAGATCGTGCCTCAACCGTTGTGCGGCGGGAGTATGGGAATCCGGCGGTTCGGCGATTTCCACCCCGCTGGCAGGCGAGTCATCATGCACCAAAATAAGTCGACATATGTCATCCTCGTCGACTTGTAGGACTGCAAATATATCAAGATAAGGTCAGCATCTGCGGATGAGACTGCAAGCCGGCCGGAAGACCGACCGGGTTCACGAAAATTGTCATAAATCAGTCAGATGACGTACCTAAGCAGGGCATGGGTAAGAAAGATCAGACCGACTTGGTTCAGGTGAGATCGTGCCTCAACCGTTGTGCGGCTGTGACAAGACTCAGTGGCGGCTGGTAAAGTGACTTGTGAATTAATTTACGGGAAGGTGTGAAATATGTTCCCGAGGGCGCCTTCTGATTGACGGAAAATGAAGACCAAGGGCGTAGATGCCAGATGGCAGTTGCCGAGCGTATCTACCAGCGGCAGGACGGTGTCAGGCCTGGAATCGGGCCAGATGGGTGTGGTCGAGATGTGGGTAGTTGGGCTAGCGAACCAGGATGACCTCAGGCAGTGGACGACCGAAGGGCGGATTGTTCGGAAGGTGTATGGGCGAAGGGTCCTGAAGGAGGTTGAGTTTCTTAGAGGACGGATGAGGCGCCAGGGTCGGACGTGGAGCTGCCAAGGAAGTGCTAACGCCAGCGGTCAAGACAGCTTAGATGGATGGCCATCCGGCCGATCCAGCTGAGTTCGGTGAACCGGCCGGGCTGGTACCAGCTGGGTTGGGTGTACCGACTGGGTTGGTACCAGCTGGGTTTGGTGTACCGGCTGGGTTGGGTGTACCGGCTGGGTTGGTACCAGCTGGGTTGGGTGTACCGGCTGGGCCGGTACACAATAGAGCATACCACTTCAGGTAAGACACATAACTATCCAGCCGGACTATTTTGGGTAGGTTACACAAAAGGGAGTAATGGACATAGGGGTAAAAATCAGTATACGATAAGCTTTCTTAGACGCAAGACGCTTTCATTGGTTCACAGCAGAGGGCTAACAAGGTCCCCTCTTGCTGCTATTGGTTTGCCCGGGGAAGGTTAAAAAAAACCACCGGAAGTCCCATGACCGGGAGTCGCGGCGTTGCGTATACTCACCTCAACTCGCCCATGTTTTGAACACGGTATATCAAGTATTGGAAAGTGTGGTAACGTTTTGGCCTACTGTGAAGGATTGTGGAGTTACATTTGGATTCCCGTTTATGTACACGTTTGGATTTACCCCTTTATTGTTATTGGTATGGCTGGCCGATGGATTATTCTCGGCCCAGCCCCCGCAGTATACAAACTTCAAGTATATTGCCAATCGAGATCCCCGGTGAAGATTTCCGCCCAGGAGCTACCCCTAGTCCTAACCCTCGTCTCCTTATTCGACGGACTTTAACTTTTCGCCCTAGTCCACCAAGAGAGCGTAGCCACCAGTGCTGACGGGTACACAAGGTGAGCTTTTAACATGGATCATCCAAGTCGTCACGACCAAGGTGATGGGAGTGACCGATCCAGCCGGCCGAATTCCGGATTGGATCATGACTCGGATGGACAGAGTACCCCCTCCGACAGTCAGTCATCTGGGCCCCCCGTGGGTGTTCGCATATCAGGAAGAATTTCTGAGATCGACTACACCACACTAATTAAACTATTTAAACTATTGAGGATCAAATTACATTTGTTCCTAACCAATTGCACGCTTCCTCACTTGCAATTTACACAGTGGAAGCCTTTAACAGCTAGCCTGTTACACCTGGAAGCACTTTATGGTCCGTCTTAACGACCACTGTTCGTTCCGTTCCGCTAGTTGACCAGCGGAACGAAGGTTTAAGAGCCGCTCGACTGTCATGTCGACGGTAAGCGATCCTAAACGCGAGCGTCAGCTCGCGAAAGACTTAGTGAGGGAGGCTTTCCCTCACTTTCAACAACGTAATGTGGATACTGTGATAGAGATGATGCGGACCATGGGGACCGACATCATCACCAACCTCCGTGGTAAAACCTCGGAGGAAGCATTGGAAAAGGTAAACCATTTCAAAAGGGTTTACATATATCCCCAGGTGCGAACCGCGACAATAATGACGCGGTCGCCACCAACAGACCCCGCACCTAGTGCGAGCGTTGAAGTAGTAAAGGTGCGGATACCGCCCTTTACTGGCGAACGGGGTGAACCCCTTCGTAGATGGTTCATAGAGGAGGAAGATGCCATCTTTGAGCAAAAGATTGTGGACCCGCGTTCACAAGCTGATTTTGCCACCACATCCCTGGGCGGTCGTGCCAGGGCGAGGGCAATGAGCAACAGATTCACTGATGAATCTGCGTTCCTGGCTTATCAGGAAATAAAAGCTGAGCTAAAGTTTAACTTCAGCGACCGCCTGGTACCGTTAGTGGGCTGCTCTCCGTCGAAGAAGATTACAGCCACAACTGGAGTGGCGCCGTCCACGCCGCCGGCAGCAGGCAGATCGGCCGGAATCCACTCGGGTTCTTCTCAGTACGAGTCTGCCCCTTCAGAAGCGGATTCAACCGACTCATTGGGAGGTATTACCCGCATGACGCTTGGCCCAAGGGGGGGGCAGCGCGTGTGGCGACGGCCATGAGGTTTGAGATAGATCCAGCCGCATGCCGGCTAGGACCATAAAGTCCATCCCCAGAATTGCATCCTGCCAGGCTAGCTTATCCACCCAGGCGGTAAAGTAATACACCAATGACCCTGCCAGCGTAATCTTAACTCTTGTTCTTCCTTGGATCATGTATGAACTTTCTCCAATGCCGATACATTCCTGCCGCTTCGTCTCGTCTATCTCAAACCCCACCTTACGAGCAAAGGTGGTGTCCACGATAGACACTTCCGCGCCAGAGTCGAACAGCATGGTAGCCTTCTGGTTATTGATTTTTCCATCCGCCTTGGCTTGCTTGAACCATTTATCCGGCGAATGATATTTCCAATAACCCCGTGATTAACCAGGTAGCAGATTCAATTCCATAAGCACTTCAGACCGAGAATATTCGTCCGTCCGTAAACTGCTCACCAGGAAGGGGTCAGCCCTGCTGCCCGGGCACCGGATGACGTAATCGTCAAACTTACATGTATTGTCGGTAATGCTTTGCTTTGCTTCTCGATTATCCTCCTTACCTACATATGCATAGATACTAACACTAGACCGCTCGGATCGAGCCAGATTCCAACCTGGCGAGCAATCTAGTTTAACATCTTTTCCACCCCGGGCGGCAACATTCCAGCATGCTTGGTCGGGACGTACCAGTACTTCATCTGGTTGTAGAATTCTTCAATGGGGCACAGTCCCGCCTCATGCACCCCCCCCCCCGCAAGGCTTACAAATAAACAAGCAGTGTTACAAGTAAACAAGCAGTGTTTCCATCGGATACCCTTTCCTTTCGCACTTCTTGCAGGTCAGCCGCTTCCAGCAGCTCCGGTCGTCATGCTTGATAGACCCACAGTGGGTACATTTGCGTCTGGAGTAATTCTGGTCAGTTCGAACCGGAAAACCCTTCGGTTGGCTGGGCCCAGATGGCAGACTGGATTGCTGACTTGCTTCCGCCGAGAACAGGTACCGGTACTGCTCCTCCTCAGATTCGCCACCAGACCGCTGGTACTCCTCTTTCGAACTAGTCGCATCCGACTCTCGGGCGACCATGCGGACGGCTCGGGCTGTCCTGGTGGATGGCGGCCGGCTTCCTTGATCCGGGTTAAAACGTGACTTGAACCGGCCTGTTCCAACTGCTACCTTGGGGCCTCGTTTTTTCGCTCTTTGGTAGGTGCGCAGCGTCAGTTTCACCTCCGTGGTATTCTTCAATCACAGTAACGCCAGCTGGTCCGCCAGCTCCCCCGATCATACAACGTGACGATAAATGCTCCACATATTCCCAGGCAGCTTCCGACCGGCTGGCATCTTCTTTAACCGGTATGATCACCCTCATGCCTGCGATGGAGGTATTTCAGAGGGGTCTCGTCTGCCCGCTTCTTGGTGTGGTAATACTGGCGCGCTACCGACATTCCCGATCCGCAGTATTGCTCTCCAAAAGCCTCAACGAGTTCCCTCCAATCGTCTCGGACTTCCCGGCTAAGCAGTTGGATTCAGGTTCTAGCCGGATCCTTCATCAAGTCTCCGAAGATCAGGCACTTCTTATAGTCCGGCGTCCGGTCTCTGAGGAATGCCGACTTCGTCTTGCTCAACCATCCGAGGGCTTGGTCATCGTCCATGTCCCGTCCAGTGAAATCCTTTAGCTCGGACGTGGCTGACATCCGCACCCTTGTAATCGCTCCTGAGTCCGGATCAAACGCTCGGGCTGAGGCCACATTGGCTCGGCGAGCCATCCCCAGGTCCAGGTCATCTGGATCATAGTGACACCTGGCCGAATAGACGGATTCCATATCCACGTCGCTAAGAGACAGGTTCCTTTTCGTTGGCGGCGCCTTGTCCGGCGGCTTGGTGGGACAGCACGAGGCTCACTCTGCTTGAAATGCACTGACTACATGTCTTCGTTAATCGGCTCCCTCGCATAGTACTGGACTGGCTGGGGCGCACGACTCCCACGACGAGCCGGCTGGTCCGGTGACCCCGGGCTGCCTCGGCTGGCACTCACCCGACGCTGTTCTTCCAAGTATCGCTCCATAATCGCCGAAAACATGTTCTGAAGGTGATCCGTCACTTGAGGGCTCGCCTGAGTGTCTACTCGTGGGGGGACTTGGGGGGCGGCTGGGCTACCAGATCGACATTCCTTCTTAATCCGCCCGTCCGCGACTTCGTCTTTTGGCTCTAGATCTGCCGTCGCCGTCCGGGTCTGGACGCTGTGCTGACTGGCTTTCTTCCGCTCGGGCGTATCCGGATCTTCATATCATGGGACATTGACTTTGCCGGATGAGGTGCAGATCCAGCTGGCTGGCCAGCGGCCCTTATATGAGGTGCAATTCTAGGGATGGACTTTATGGTCCCAGCCGGCATACGGCTGGATCTATCTCATGGGACATTGACGTTGCCGGATGAGGTGCAGATCCAGCTGGCTGGCCGGCGGCACTTATATGGTGCCCACGTCCAGTTCCTCAAAATAGGTCAGTTGTAACGGTGCCAGTGGGAAAAGCGGTGGAAGTAATGGTACGACCACACGACAGACGGCGTAAGTTATGGCTGACTAGGGGCGAGTGTTGGGTGCCCTCGTTCGTCAGAGGGGAAGGTCACCCTAATTACATAAGTGTGACCAACATCTCAGATTGGCCCCTCACCTTGCATGAAGACGTGATCATTGGTTGTAATGGGGTGCCATTACATAAGTGATATTTAAGTTGAAATATCACAGTTCAAATTCAGACTTCATGTCTGAAATGCGAATATTGTAAATTTAAATTATATATTATATAATTAAACAAGGAAATCTTATTCGGATGTAAATACCGAATCCAAGAGAAGATCTAATAATAATATTATTATTATTAAACCGGTTTTATACTACATGCTTGTATGATTAGTTTAGAATTAATTATAGTAATTCGTCTTAACCATTCATAAATATATTCACTCTTAAACTTACCTTCTTCTAGACACGTGGCTTAGATATATTCATATATATATATATAAGAGATTATTTAATTAATTTAATAGTCTACACTAAAGTCTATCTTAATTAAACTATACAGAAATAACATTTGGTTCTGACCAATTGCACGCTTCCACACTTGTAATTAAACAGTATGTGCCTGTAACAGCTAGCCTGTTACACCTGGTAGCATTTAGTGGTATGTATTAACGACCACTGTTCACACGTTCCGCTAGTTAACTAGCAGAACGAAGGTTTAAAAGCCGCCCGACCGTCATGACGACGGTCAGCAAACGTGAGCGCGAACGCCTGCTCGCGCGAGATTTAGTGAGGGAAAATTTCCCTCAATGGACACAAAGAAGTGTGGACATCGTGGTGGAGATGATGCGGACCGTAGAGCCCGAGATCATCTCCATCCTCCGAGGCAAAACCCCAAAAGAAGCCTTGGATATGGTAACCCGTTTCAAGAGGATGTATATCGATCCTCAGGTACGTTCCGTAATGTTACGGTCGCCATCTACAACGCATACAGCGAGTGCGAGCGTTGATGTAGTAAAGGCGCGGATTCCGCCCTTTACTGGCGAAGGGGGTGAACCCCTTCGTAGATGGTTCGCAGAGGTGGAAGATGCCATCTCTGCGCAAAAGATTGTGGACCCACGTTCACAAGCTTATTTCGCCACCACATGCCTAGGCGGTCGCGCCAGGGCATGGGCGATGAGCCGCAGATCCACTGATGGATCTGCGTTCCTGACCTATCAGGATTTAAAAGCTGAGCTGAAGCTCAACTTGAAGCTCCAGAAATGTAGCTTAGTTGCCGCGAAGAGTTCATGGAACTCAAGCAGGGCAAGTTGAGCCTACATGCGTACGCTCAGAAAATACAATATTTGTTATCAAATATTGTATACGAGCCGGTGCCCCCTGCCATGCAGGTCACTGGCTTCAAGAAGGGACTGAATGACGGTCCCATCAAACAGAGTCTTTATCGAATTCCCCAAAGCCTCTGAGGGATGCTATCGACCAAAGCATCCGGGAGGAATTCAGCATGCGTTCAGCGTCTACGCATGCTGGGATTTAGTACGAAGGGCTCAACAGCCTTTCGACTTTAACATGCCGCCAGTGCAGCATGTTAATACTAACCATATCTTCAACAGACGAAGTTCACACTTCGTTCCGAGACACCAAAACCCGCGCCAGAGCGCGGGCGGGAGGAGGTCCAGAACCAATGGACCTATCGGTTGCAGTTGCCTCGACCCGAGGCAACCGAAAAACAAGAAGTTCCTTCGCTGCAATAGATGCGCGAAGATGGGCCATTACGCCCATGAATGCATGGCGCCGCGTCCGGCGCCACGCAGTCAGCGGACTGGACAGTCTGCTGGTAAGCGACATCAACAGGGGCAACCCTCTGTTGATGCAAAAAACGTCAACAACCAGTAGGGGCGGGGCGCCCTACTGGACGGGTTATCTCACATGCCGACATCGGGCATGTGAGGATAATAGCCCCAGACGGGACTTGTCCTGTCAACGTGTGCAGGGTGAAGGGAAACCTCTCATCACCCTGGAAGTTAAGCCGCATGGAAACGATGTCCCCATGCGCGCTCTGTTTGACACAGGAGCGTCAAACAATTTCGTTAGAACTGAGGTTCTAACGTCGTTGAACTTCGTGGAGATTGTATCTCCACGAAGCATGTTGTCAGTCCGGTTAGCAACTGGTGCAACCGTGACTATACCAAAGCGTGTGATTCGCACACGCTTTGAGTTAGACGAGCTGTCGTTCGAGGACGAATACATCGTCCTCGATCTTGACGACAGGTTCGATGTAATCTTGGGCATCCCTTGGATGTCCAAACATCAACCAACGATCGACTGGGTTAACCTGTCGATCGACTGCGGCGGTCACCCTGTGAGTAACCCGGCTGTATCTAATGATACAACCGCAGAGTCAGACAGTCTGGTGGGTAGCGATGGCACCACCAGGTCTGATCCGACTAGATCAGCGGAAGGTACACCCGCTGATCATAGTCCAGAGGGACTTACACACGCAACGAACGAGTCGTTGCGTGTCAGTAATGTGTGCAACACGGGTGAAAAACACCCCCGTGTTGAAGTTACTACTACGACCGATGACAGTCGTGGTATAGAGAATTTACACACGGTGGAAAACACCCACCGCGAAAATAATGAAACCGTCACGGAAGTAAATGACTTCCGTGTCGAAAATGAAGAATTTACGACTGAGAGCAGTCGTGAGTGCATGAATACCATGGTAGACAGTGGTCACCATGAGGAGAATGCCTTGTGCACGAGTGATGATCACCGTGCAACAGATCAGGCAACAGATCAGACGAGTGCGTCTGATCTCGCAGCTGTGTCCGTCGAGACGATCAACGTCTTGACGCAGACAGAGACTGGATTAGCTACCCAGTCTCTCACACTCGACAACCCTCCGAACTTAAGTTCAGAGGTGATGGCCCTTCCAGCCTTGAGCTGGAAGAAGTTCGTAAAGAACTTGCGCAATGATCAGATCGAACAGATCTGCGTCATTGTCGCATCTGATGAGGTTGTGGATATTCGTGAACGAATATCCACTTTGCAATTAGAAGGCATTGGGAACGAACTCGTTCCCAATGAAAAGAACGTTGGGAACGAACTCGTTCCCAATGAGCAAACCAAAGTTCAGCGCTTTGAAGCGCAGAGCTGGGAGTCGCTTAAGGCGACTTCTCCGTACTACGAAGTACTTTGGGAATACGCTGACGTATTCCCAGAAGAAGTACCTTGTGAGCTCCCCAAGGATAAGGGAACGAGGCACGAAATTGATCTCGTGCCTGGCACGAAGTACTGTGTCACGCGGCAATGGCCATTGCCGCGCGACCAAGTTAAGGCCATCGACGAGTTCTTTGAAACTCGTCGCAAGGCGGGACATGTGCGGGAGTCTACCTCACCGCACTCTAGCCCCACCTTCTGCGTTAAGAAATCCACTGGTGGGTGGAGAATCGTTCATGCTTTCAATAAGCTGAACGCAGCAACAGTACCGGCGCAAACGCCGATACCGAGAAAGGATGTCATCATCGATGGCATGAGCGGGAGCACCGTTTTCAGTGCTCTCGACCTGAGGGATGGTTTCTACCAAATCCTTATGCGTGAGAAGGATATCCCTCTCACGGCTGTAAGCACCCCAAGCGGTATGCTTTGGGAGTGGCTTGTGATGCCACAGGGGCTTCGAAATGCCCCTGCCACCTTCAACAGATGCGTTACACATCTATTGCGCCCGGTGCGAGAATTCGCGCCGAGCTACTTTGATGATGTGTTCATCCATAGCAAGGCTGAACATGGCAAAACTGATGTAGATATTCATAAAGAACATCTACGTCAGGTGTTAGAGCTTATGCGCAAGCACAAGCTCTATGCAAACTTGAAGAAGTGCACCTTTGGTGCACCTGAGATACCCGTTCTTGGCTGCTTTGTAGGCAAGAATGGAGTGCGCCCCGATCCAGAAAGATCAGGGTGGTCGTTGAATGGCCTCCGCCAAACAACGTTAAGGAACTTCGAAAGTTCCTCGGACTGGCGACATATTTGCACAAATATTCGTGCAATTATGCCGGTCTGATCCGACCTCTTTCCCAATTATTAAAGAAAGATGTCGAATGGCGCTGGGATACCCAGTGCCAAGATGCGTTTGATGCAGTCAAGCGTAGCTTGACTGAGGCTCCCGTCTTGGCAATCGCCGATAACGAGCGACCGTTCCACGTCGTTTGCGACGCGAGCGATTTCGCCATCGGCTGCGCCCTGATGCAGCGTGATCACGATGATCGTGAACGCGTGATTTATTACCAATCGCGTCAGCTGCGCCCAGCCGAGCGCAATTATCCGGTGCATGACAAGGAACTCCTTGCCATGAAGTATGCACTGGCGAAGTTTCGGATCTATCTCTTAGGAGATAGACCCTTTGTGGTTTACACGGACCATGCGTCGTTACGCACGGCCGTGAATTCACCACACATCTCCCAAAGAATGGCACGTTGGCTGTCATTCTTTGCGGAATACAACTTCACGGTTGAGTATAAACCGGGAAAGCTGAACGTGGTAGCGGATGCGCTATCACGACGCCCCGATTACGAGACGAAACCGTCTGTAATCGAAGCAACCAGTGCAAACGCAATACGTTGCACTGCTCTGTCGTCGCCACTTGTGCGACAAGTACGTCAAGCGTACGAAACAGACGAGGAAACTCGCCTACTGATTGATTACCTAAGTGATCAATCTGATCGGAAGCGCAAGGAACTTCCAGAGTTCCTTCGCGCATGCGTGCATCGTTATCAATTGCACGATGGTCTGTTGCTTTACAGCACAGACCAAGATGATATTAGCCGCATTGTCGTTCCAAACGACGATGACCTCAAACATCAAATTTTGTTTGAGTACCATGATGCACCGATTTCGGGGCATCAGGGTCGAGAGAAGACGTATGCTTCTCTCGCACGCGATTTCTACTGGCGTAACCAATATAAATGGGTACGTAAGTACGTTCGCGCTTGCGAGATATGCCAGCGCGTTAAGCCTGCGCACTCACGACAGGCTCCACTCCAATCTCTGCCGATTCCGACAGAGTGTTGGAAGTCCATTTCCATGGACTTCACCTTTGGTTTTCCGGCTCATCACAGTCGAAAGACAGGAATTGTGGTCATTGTGGACCGCTTCAAGATGGTTCATCTTGCTGCAGTGTCAACGAATGTCACCGCTGCGCAAACGGCGCGGATATTCGTTGACACGGTATTCCGCTTACACGGAATGCCGGAACACATAGTCTCGGATCGTGATCCAAGATTCACAGGACGTTTCTGGCAAGAAACGTTCTCGTTATTGGGCACGCAGTTGAAGATGTCAACCGCGGACCATCCGGAAACGGATGGGCAGACTGAGCGTGTTAACCGCGTTCTCGGAGACATGCTGCGTTCTTACGCGCATGCCTTCGAGCAGTGGAGCGATTACTTGCCACTCACTGAGTTTGCAATAAACAACTCGGTGCATGCTTCTACTAAGCATACACCGTTCTACGTGAATGCCTTACGGCATCCACGAACCCCGGCTTTACTTGGCGGTACGCCAAATTTAAGTGGGGGAGGGACCCGCTCAAATTCCAAGCGAGTCGATGCACAAGCTGCAGTTGCAACTTGCGAAGAAACTGATGAGTCTTCTACTGTTACCACAGAAGAAACTCAAGCAGTTTCGGAAACCGAAGCCGCTTATGCGGAATATGTGTCGGCAGCAATGGCTGCAGACAATGAAAACAACCCATCTACTGCCAATAAAGCAGTAGATGAATTCGTACTACAGCGTCAAGCTGTAATACGCTATGTAAAAGACGCGCTTGCTTCCGCTTTTGACAAGCAGAAGCAGAATGCAGATAAGAACGGAAGGAAGAACACAAATTCCTTTCAAAAAGGTGAATTAGTTATGTTATCTACAACTAATCTGCCTACACATGCAATTAGCAACTTCCCTACACGGAAGTTGCTCCCTAAGTTCATTGGGCCCTTTAAGGTTCAAGGTGTTAAGGGGAATGCCTACACTTTAGACATTCCCGCGGCCATGCGCCTCCATCCAACATTTTACGTTGGAAGGCTAAAGCCGTACCGATTGTCTACGTCTTCGGACGAGACGCATCGTCACGGCGAATGCCGTGCTTCTTTAAGTCTCCCAAAAGAGACTTGTAATCGGTCTCCAACCGATGGTTGGAAGTCTGGAGGGTCTCCATCTCCGACTTCAGACGATCAATCTCGATCATCAGAAGATCATTCTTCTTCTGCATCACGACATGCGCGTCTAGAATGTCGCGAATCTCGTCCCGATGATAACGATACGTTTTCATCGAGTGGCACATGTCCTCGCTCAAAGCGTTACAGTGCTTCTCAAGCTTGCGGAGCTGATAACCATGCTCCGCAACAACAACGCCGAGGGAATTATCAGCCCCCGTCGCCCCTGATTGACAGTCAGCGGAACAAGCGTTACATTCTCGAGCGCTTACTTTCGAAGCGCTCGGTTCCCTATAAGAAGGGGAAGCGTACCGAGTACTTGGTGCGTTGGTTGGGATACTCCCAAGAGTTTGACTCTTGGGAGTTTGAGAAGGATACTTCTCCTCGAACTCAAAAGAAGCATCAACACTTGGTGTTGATGTGGGCGGCACGCCAACACTAGGTGTCGGCGGCTGCAAAGCTTCGGTATTAGATACCGATGCTTTTAGAGCATCGATAAGACTCTTAACATTAGCGGGTACTGAGAAACCTCGGTACCCTCTTAGCTCCTTTTCGGTTAGACGAGGAGCTCCCGCGGGACAACACGGACACTTCATGTTCGAAGGAACCCCGCAAGAGAATCCCTCTCTGATGCAAGTGAAATGGATAAACTCCATTTTACCTGTGCGTGAGTACTTTAAGAAGCGCTCGCGGTTTACGTGAACCTTCTTCACATACTCGTCGGGACCTTTGTTGTAATTGTCAACAAAGGCATTCCAACTCTGAGTAAGGGCGTCTTTGTCGTCCTTATTCTTTTGCGACCCTTTCCGGTTCGTGTAATAACGAGCTTGGAAGAAAAGGTCGATGAAGTACCGACGTCTATCGTCAGTACTACGATCAAAATGACGATTGCGAAGGTCCTCGCAATCATCAAGCGTATTAATGTCAAACAATGGATATTGACAATCGCGTTTGACATGCCCACCACTACCAAGGGCTAGCGTCCATGCTGGGGTCCAAAACCCCACTTCGTACGGAACATGACGTTCCACACGACACAGTGAATCGGAAGCGGTGTAAGCCGCTCCCGCACGATGTTTCTTGGCAGATGGAGCACCACCTGTCACCTCAAAGTCGTCTTCGCTACGACCTGCAAATGACGAGGACCAGGAGGAGCTCTACGCTCCTCATACCACCGCTTCATTGAGTTGTCGCTGTCGTAATCGACGGCGTCAGAGTCCACTTCGCCATCACTTAACTGCGAAGCAGTTCTAGCGGGCTTAACCTCACTAGAGTTGTTGACAGGGACGGTATCGTCCTCGCCCTCATTCTCGGAGTCAGATGACTCTCCGAAGAGGTCATTGAACTTCTTCTTGGACACCCGCCTTGCGGCAGGTGGAGACGCGGAAG
Organism: Sclerospora graminicola; assembly: GCA_001887855.2. Classification (NCBI taxonomy): domain Eukaryota; phylum Oomycota; class Peronosporomycetes; order Peronosporales; family Peronosporaceae; genus Sclerospora; species Sclerospora graminicola. The sequence goes on along the minus strand of MIQA02012564.1, from coordinate 62,700 downwards.
ATGTTGCATTCGCGACATCTTTTCGCCCTCTCTTAGACACTGCTTCCACAGCGTCTACTACGAGAGACAAGCGGTCTTTCGGATTTGTCTTGCGCTTCGACGCTACATTCGGAGCGTCGGCATTCGACGACACCTCCGCACGTGATGCAGAGGTGATGTCTGTTTCCAGAGTATCGGCAGTGCCCATAAGAGCGCCGCTGCGTCTGCTGACCATTTGATTTCTTATGGTCAAAACTGAGTTATAACAGAATATCGTTATGACCAACAAGTGCCACCACTCGATTGGCCAATATTACATTATATTATTGGCCAACCATCTTGAGTGGGGGGTGATGTAATGGGGTGCCATTACATAAGTGATATTTGAGTAGAAATATCACAGTTCAATTTCAGACTTAATACCTGAAATGTGAATATTGGATTATAAGTTGTCATAATCCACTTTGAGAACAGATTCTGATATTATCGAATCTAACGAGTAATCTAATGATAAAAATTTCATTAGATCAGTTTATACTACATGTTACTATGATTAGTCTAGGTCTAATTATACTAGTTAGCTCTTAACCAACCATAAATATATTCACTTTTAAACTTACCTTCTAGCACTCAAGCACCTTAGGTGTATATATAGTAACATATATATATACTTAATTGATAGTTAATTAATACACTAATTAGTTTTCTATCTAAGTTTATCTAAGGTACACTAAGGAGGACCAAATTTACATTTGGTCCTACACAATTTGCGCGCTTCCTCACTGCAAACTTACAGTGTAAGCCGCGTAACAGCAGCCCTGTTACACCCACTCTTAGTGGTAGCCCATGGATCAAATCCATTCGTTGATCCAGCTTGCGAAGGTGATGGTGCGACTTCGAACCATTGCGAATAATTTCTACACCTGCTACGCTGAAATTGATGTGTGGACTATCAGGCGTAAAAAGTTTTTCACAAGTCTCGGACACGCACGACGTGTCGATCGTAGACACGATACCAGAGCATGCACTTCGCCAGTCAGTTTCTGCAAGCTCGCCGGAAGCACAAATTTGTCAAGACCACAAATGTTTTCAGTCTTCATTTTAGTTTTCCATGATGTAAACCAGCGCGTTTCATGACAATTGCCGTCATCATCCTGAAAGAGCTTGGGACGGATCAGTACGATGCGGCGGTTCAAACAGAGAACACGACAATTGTAGCGCACGCCATTGTGCATGACTGTCATACCAGTGTCACATAAAATATTCATGGTCACATCCGAGCGCAGGATCGTCTCGCGCGATTGCCAACAATACTAAAATGTATCTTGCTAAGAAAATGGCCCTCGCAGCCGTACCCACACACTCCAACTCTGGACCAACACGGTAGCGAGCACCATCGGCCATTTATAGCTCATTCATTACCTCGGTAAAATTCAACTCATCAGTCATTGGGAATTGGGATGTTGTTTTAGCTTTAGGCTTGGATCGAACACGCCCTGGATTTTCCAGCCAGTTAATTAGCAGAATCTATGTGATGTCTGCTGATTGGATATATCTGACTTATTTTGCCAGATCAACACTCATGTTTATTTTGAGCGATTTTGGAGCTCAGGCCCAAATCACGCAGGGTCGGCAAATTTGAACGAAATCGACAATAATATATATGCTGTATCCAATACCTAATGTATCATACACCAACTTATGTGACCCACCTCATGCTTCAATTTCGTCACACAGTTGCTCCAGTATCACCGTAAACACATCTTCAACGCATCTTCAACCTACTTTTGGACCGATCGCGATCAGGCTCTCTGGCGATCTTCAACCAGCCTGGTTCAGCCTAGAACCAGTTTGGGATCGGTCTCTCAGGCACTGTTCGCCCAATGCTAACCCGATCTTGACTGAAAATCCTTCTCTTTCCATACCAGGAAGCTGATTCGGGGCTGATCAAGACTGGTTCATGATCAGCACAGTGATCGGGACGAATCAGCCACGGATCACTTCGAAACACCTCAGGATCATCAAAACATCGACATCGCCCGCTCACTCAACCATATCTCCGACCTCCATTGTATGTTGGACCGTAAGGGTCGCACCGACTCAGCACTTCTCTTGAAATTGGACCTGATCAGACCTCTTTATGCTGATTCTGGGTGGGTCCCTCAACCCTTATCACTTAACCCAGTTCGGTAAGGCTCATACAGCTTACCACTTCACATATCAAAGCTCTGTCGTGTACCTGATCCTCATAGTCTAGGGCGGGGTCAAGTTATTCGACTGATCCGACCGAGATTTCCATATTCCATTCAACTTCCACATCTGGATCATCCTTGACCCACTCCAATGACCGGGTTCTGCTGTTCCTGATATACCACACCGTCATTGATGCTGCCCATCAGGTTCGTCTCGGCTGATCTGGTCTCGCATGTTCACATGAACTCAACCCAGCATCCAGTATCCAGATCAGACCGTGATATTCGCTAGTCCGTTAATATATGGGACCAGGCGTGATTTCGGTATCCTCTTATTCCATCCATATTTACGATAGCCCGTTGTCAACCATATGTCATCGTGAACGGAATCAGCCTGTCCCACCCATCAAATGGTCCCATCTTGATGGTGTTACCATCCCCACCAATCAACGGATATGTGTGGTCCACTTATCCTTCACTTTTTTGTTGGATCGCTTCACCACATAACTTTGGATCCATCTTTTGAAATTGGTCCGCAAAACACAATTGTGATTTTTTATATTTTTTAGTCGTCTGGATCTAAACAAACAAATTAAAATTACAGAATTGTGATATTTTTTGCAAGTTGTGAGAAAATTGTAATTGGATATTGTTAAAACAGGCCCTAACTTTTAGTGACACCTTGTCAAAATCGTAATAGTCGCTAAACAACGCAGAAAAGAACATTAACGTATACTTCAGAAGTGTATCATACATTACTTGGGACTGGCTACACCGCCTACTTAGTGGCCTTAAGCCGACCTTCAAGTACCAATAGGCTGGCATTTTGTACATGAGGCCCCTTAAGTACGGTATATTTTCAAGTATTTCCATCTTCTAAAAAAACCATTGCCGGCCGCAGCCTCAATATAGGTTATAACAATCGATGTCTTTTATGTCATATAATGGACTTTATAGACGGGGCTCCAGGCTCTGTTGAATCTATATTATTGAGTTTCGGCGACACTTCACCGAGGATCTTATAGTGGCGCTTTACCACGAATCACAATGTAACGTGGTGATTTAGATACACTTTGCTATATGAAGCATCTGTCGGTAACAAAAACGTTTCAGTTGTTTCCGTAATTACCATTCGACGGAGTGATATGAGAAGCAGTTCAATTTGGACGCTTAGAAATTTTGAAGTACATGTAGCCAGTGTAGCGGAACAACACGAGCAGGACAGAGATTTCCGCACTAGAAAGAAAATACGTAGCTGGGGTGGGCAAAATGATACTCGAATGCTTAAAACTTTAGCTGGCAATTATCGAGTGGGTGGCTGTAGATTACACGAAAATAACATTGAAACTGTCAAGGCGGAAAATTTAAGTTCCGCGATTATTCGCGTATGGCATTTTCTAAAAGCAAGAAGATTGGAAGCAAGTGGTTTTGAAGATCCAAAACCAATTCTGTTGCAAAAAGTGAAAAATCTCCAGATGACCGCTACTTGCAGCAGTAGCCACTGCGCAGTTGAACATGCTGTAATTCCTGTATCATGAAGTAAACGTACAGTTTCCGTACATCCGTTTTGACAGGCAGTCTTGCTGGAAGCCCAAACGACGATTGGTTTCAGTGCATATCGCTACTTTACACACTGCTGATCGGCTATCTAGCTAAATATTCTAGCTTCCACAAATACATGTATACTTAGCATAGGGTACCCGGATAGCAAGATACGAAACGCTATCGCTGCAAAGTATTTTAGTAATGAACATAGAGAGCATTCAGAGCTACCAAAATTTGTGTCTTACTCAGTATTATCATCAGTAGCGTAACTTGTCCCTTTCCCGGCTTCCGCCCATCTCTGATTAGATGAATTGGCCAGCAAAAATCTTTTCATGATGGCAAAATTGAGTGCGGACTCCACGGTGATTTTATTGTTAATGAAAATCTTCTGAAGGTTAAGAGGTGGCAGAAACCCTGAAACTATGATTATTTTGAGTGGTGTTTTTTGTGAAGTACTGCAAGAGGGTAGCTATAGGATAAGCATCAACTTGGTAAGTCAGAGGTAGTGGGTTCGATCCTCACACAAAACAAATATTAGGAAAGGTCCCTTAGTGCTCCATGCACGATTCAGTTGCATATCGTTAGTAGACTACTATAACATACATGCGGAACTGACGAGAGGGCATTTTTCTGATTTTTCGCATTATCAGCGTCCTATATTTTTATCAGCTCCCTCGGGAGTAGCTGATTTAAAATAACTTAGCTTTTATAGCAGTCTATTAGTCTATTACTCTAGCTACTTCATCACACAGAGAGGTAGATAACTTGAGATCTAGATTAGCTGCTCGTAGATAGTGGTTATTAATGCGCCCATATTGTCCCTTATAAACCTGCACACTCTCTTGTTTACTTACATGCTCACTCGCACTCTCGCTTGTATGTTCCTCTCCCGTTACTCGTGTCTGAGCTTCCGGAATTCTCCATCCTTGGTTCTCTGCCAAGTATTCCATCCTCCATGACTCTTTCTGTCATAAGCCTTCAACTTCGTCCATTCCATGACACCGTCTCTCACACTTACGGCCTTATCCGCCTGGTTTGTTAGGTGCCCATCGCTCTCACGTGCATCCTTGCCCAGCTCACGCACGCCGTTCACACGCCCTGCTGGCATAGTCGTCTGGCAAATATACGAGGGTAGCCCCCACCCCGTCGCCCCGAGATCATCCTTCGCTTGCTTTGTTCTTGACCCTGGGGAGTTCGCTAAAAAAGGGGAAGATCTTATACTCCACTGAGAAAATTGCGATCAAGCTGATAAAAATATAGGACGCGAAAATACCGGATTCCTTGTACCAAATGTCAGTATTGGAGAGTCAGAACTATAGGAAAAAATTTGACTACTTTGATCCCTCTAATAATTATGAATATGTTTACTTCGAAGTATTTACCTTAATATTTTTTCAGGTTTTTATTTTTGGATTGGAAGAATTTTTGGTCGCAGAAGTTTAGCTCAAATCCGTTTTTGGTTATTTTATCGGTGTAAACATTACAATGGGCGAGAGTGATAAAGAAAGCTAACAAGATTGGGGTGCCAAGCTATATCACATATTGGGGAGAGGCGGATGCGTTACGACCAATACAGATGTGTCAAGACACAGAACAAGAAGTGTGACTGTGGAAATTTGATGGTTTAGCTACGTCAGAAATGGTAGGGTGCTTGCTATTGCCCGCGGTAAGCTGTAGCCTCGCAAGGGGCGGCTGTGGTAAAGTGAGTAAAACTCGCTATTGGAAGTTCAACGCAAGGATGGCGGCTCATTAAATGAACTTATGCTAACAAACAAGAAGTGGGAATACATAAGAAGGAAAACCCAATTTGCTCATATGTACGTCTCGATGCCAAAATGAATCGATACTGTCTCGATCGACTCAATGAAACTAGTGATTTTGTGGGATGAATCCCAACGATCGAGCTCGACCATAGAAGCGATCGTTTTATCCGCCTCTTTGCCTTGGCAGTAGTGGTGATATTAATCACTAGTTTTTCCATGTCCTTGCTGGTCAATTTACAGACTTCCTCCCGAATTTCGTCAACTTGTTTCTGATATGGCGATATCATTATCAGCGTACGAGTTCTTAGTCTTGTCATTTTCTCCATTTCCAAACTTAACGCAGCATTGATTCGTCTAATTAACTCCAACGTTAGGGCCACTTCAATCACATTATGAAGTTCGTCACAATGAGAATTTCCGACACTTCCACAAACTAAATCATCGGGGGTACTAATCCACCCTGCACGTTCAATACTCCAAGTCATATTCTCCAGTCCGTTGCGGATCACACCTTCCCATTCCGCATGTGTAGTAGGGGGGGGGGTGACCCCATCTTTTTTAAGTAATTGTAACTTGGAGCGGCTCGATCATTAATTTTGTATGGATAAAATGTCTGCAAAAAGGCTGTGATCTTTGGGTAACCTTGACATTCCGCTGTCATAGTAATTCCATGAAGCCGGTGCCTTTTGCTTTTGTGCCCTGTGATGCTCAAAAGTGTGTAATATTGACCAGGTCCGTTTATGATGTCGATCGCTTAGATTGTAAAAATGCATCTTATCTTCTGTCGTAAAGTGTCTCGAAATTCTAAAACTTGACTCCACTTAACAAACGAATTTCTTAAAGTTTCTTCCCAGGAAATTCAATGTAGAGACCGACAGTATAAACAAATTGCATACTTAAGTTGACGAGATGTATAAAAGTGATCATTGATTCGTCTTTTCGGGTTTGTTACTGCACACGTGCAGTCGGCGAGTGTTTTCGTCTCTTGGTCTCTTATACGTTAGTGGGGTGTCAAGGTCAGAGTGGTCGTGTTCAAAAGGGGGGAAATTTTCAGTATATTTGTTAATGTATGAAACACGGTTTAAGTGGCCCTACCCAAGAATAAGAACGAGACCAAGATGGATTTATGTAACCAATATCGGGTCATTTGTATGAGCAATCACTGGCCGGTAAGGACGGAGATAGCATGCCGGAAGAAATGGGTGGCAAAACGAAAATTTGAAGCGTGGAAAGATAACGATAGAAAGCAGGAATGTGAAGAAGAGAAAAGAGCGGCTAGTGGATTATGATAAACAGTTCCCAGCCAACAAAAGAAGACGCACGCTACATGCAATACCTGCAAGTTATGACTTGAATGGCTGGAGTTGCACAAGACGATGGGGAAATATCCAAGACATATGACGCTGAAGAAACATCCAAGAGAGGAGACGGCATAAACTCGGCGGCCTCCAGATGGATCAAGGAAGAAGATGAGGTGCTGACTGCAGCTATACAGACGGGAAAAAAAGACTACAAATCAATCAGTCGGATGTTGGACCGACAAAGAATAAAGCAAAAGTGGCACATAAACTTTCGTACCGCGGTGGCTATAGCAGGGCAAATGAAGCGCATCTGCACCGACCACACACAGAAAAATCGCTCAGCGAAGTATTGGGGGGGGTGAGCAAGAAAATGACCTGATACAAGTAATTACACTCGATAAACCGAGGTAGACCATATGGCGATGCCGGAAGATGTCTATGGACACAGGTATAACGTGGAGTTATATTAACGCTCGGTGGGCGCGCTAATAGGACGGGTTAAATATGTGGAAGAAGAACGGTTAGTGACGTCTGGGAATGAATCACCGATTAACCCAGAGGAAAGTATTGATTTTCGACGGCCACCACAGAGATACGGAGTATTAGGCTGAGGAAGATGCGGCTCTTGAATCAGATGAGGAAGAAGGGGCATGCGGCCCCATGATAGTTTTGACGCAAAATAATTCAGAATTTGAACCCGACAGCTATTCAGAGCCCACAGTGTATGATGAACAGTCAGAAATGAAGAAGAGGAGCAAAGAACAGTTGGAGAAAGCTATGAAGAGACGAGTCCCTCCCATAATGACCACGATACAGGGTCTGACGGGCAGAATGCAGAAGATGGATTAGAAGATTCAGATGATGACATTCTTGGTTTGGTTACACCGTTATCTCACACAGAAGAGTCCGAAGATCAATATCAACTACGAGTAAGGAAGGTACAGCCAGTAGATCAATATGGTCTATCAGCACCCATACGGAATCATGTTTGGTGATCTCACATAGCAAAAGAATCTACTTTGTATGAGGTATACAAAGAGGCTAGCCGAAGATGTCAGGAACGGGATAATAGTTCTTATATCACTCGAGGGCGAGAACGAGATACAGGAAACAATTTGTCGTGGAAAAGCAAGATGAGGGAGGGACCAACTGACGTTACTCTGGAAGAATAACGTTTTATGGTTGTAGCAGCCGAATTAATCAGAAGGAACCGTTCTTCATTGGTGGTATTGATGCGAGGCTGGGGAACGCCATATGGTCCATGAAGGGACAAATTAGTAATTGTGGATACCAACAGTCCACACATGAAATATCGTGGTAATTGTCGACATTGGAGGTACTTACGCGGTCGAGAGGTATATCGGGATATTTTTGTGTCAAACGCGGATTATTGGCCGGCTATGGCGTTGAGCGCGCACAGTGATGCATGGTGTAGTAAATTACCCGACTGATTACAAGCCGTCGCAGATACAAACAAAATGACACATCTTAAGATTGTGGGCTATAGAATAGGTCACTGTATGACCGCATGTTGGCCATACAAACCGCTACGACCATAGTGGGGCATGTAATGCCACTAATAGACAGTCTTATGTACATCCAGCTATGTGGAAAATGGATCAATACTGTAAGTGGATGAACATGGGATGTCGGTGAATTGAACTCCTACAACGGACGTGAATATGAAAAGTTTGGAGAAGGGATATTGATGTATGTGGACCATAAATATGTAATTTGGACGGATGCACATGTTCAAGACCTGCGAGAGTATTGTATTCACGTATTGCGGGAAAACCAAAGTGAATATACTGAATCATATTCGACGTTTCACCACAGTGGAAGAATTAGCAACGATGACCCCACTCCGGCCCAAATTTGGAAAATCATTCATCGAGATATGTGCACCGAAGAGCAAGATGTCGTGAACGTGAATAAAGCTCTTTGTGGAAGATATTATCGACGCTGTGTAATAAATCTTGATGAAAAACAAAGTCTAGTGGTAACTGAAGGGCTCACAAAAACTGGAATCATCTTAGGAAGAGGACCGTATGGATGTGGAAAATTTGTGTTTTTGCAGCATTGGTCACAGCTTTCTAGGAATCGTACCCTCAAAAGAGAATTGCCATTGTATCAGAGCCTTACGCGGAAATTGACGAAATTTTAAAAAAGTTATTGAAAAACGTTATTTTTGTTGAAGATAGTGGATGCACACACAATATTACGGCTCGGGACACCTCGAGGCGAAATGTTGGAGCTAGATGATTGTCGCCAACGATCCATTGGAGAAATTGAACGGACGGAAAAAGAGCGCCTCCGTGCTAATCGACGGGGACGACACAGCCGGTCGCCGTTGAATCGAATACTCGACAGCGTTTGGAACAAAGCCAGAGTGAAAATCGCTTCTTCGTTCTCGGTTAAGCCGAAGGGAATATCGATCGCTAGGTTCTCATCTGATTGTGAACGATGAGGGTGCACTAACCTGTGAATTAGCTTTGTTGCAAGCGTTACGGAAGAGTATAGAGACAATAGTGGCTATTGGAGATCCCTATCAGTTATACGCGTAAACGCTATTGGAAGAGGATAAACGCCACTGATATATTTCAAGTAGAAGACGACACAAGTGAACGTGGTCAATCCTGCACGCGTTTGAGTATCCAACGATCTAAAGCATCGGGTTTCTAGGGAATCACTATGACCGCAGAGTTCCGAAGTCATCCAAAAATTACAAGGTTGCTAGAAACGTGTTATCCATTCAGAATAGTCGATCGATTTGCTCCCAAGTGTGATTACTTGCATGATATGGAACTTCCTCCCGTCCAATATGCACAATGGGGTAAATCATTTACCGAGCATACAGGAGAATATGCAATCGGACCTGAACGCGTTGTTTGGATAAGCACCCATGTTGATTTATGATGTAATGCCTTAGGAGATTCATCCAGTGATGATTTACATAATACTATTGAGGTAGCATTGGCCATGGAAATTGTAAAAAACAGATAAATCATGCACTAAATTCAGAAAGGGGTGGGGAGTCAAGCCCAAGAACGGCAGTGATAATTTCACCGTATCAGAAAAAAGTCTGTCGATATCTTGTCCTCTCAATACATATACGTTTGGCGAATTTCATCCACTTTGGACGAAATTCGCCAAATATATATGTATTGAGAGGGCAAGATATCGACAGACTGATGATTTACGTGACCACGATAGATCCTGTCAGGGTAAAGAAGCTGACATTACTATCGCATCAATGGTACGGACAGGAGCATTGGGTTTTCTGCAAAATTACCCGGCCAGATCATTGGTATCATTGAGCAGAGCGAAATCATATCTATTCATTTGGCGTCTTGGCGGGCATATAAACAAAGTGGGATTTGGAAATGATTGATGAGAATAGCCGAATCGCTCGGGATACCAAGTTATATCACTCATTGGAAGGAATATGACGCTATAAAAGTGATACAGGAATTACTGGACGAAGACAACGAGAAGTGAAATAAGTAGTACATGACCTGGCGGATGAAGACAGAGAAACGAACTCGCGATACAAGTTTGTTTATTCACTCGAAGTTTATGATGCTGGCTATTGACCGCAGTTTGCTGTAGCTTTGCAAGGGCGGCTGTGATAGAGTAGATGAAATAAAAAAAATTACTTTATGGAAGTGTTATTTTCTAATTGATCGAAGAATAATTAAAAGGAAGTAGTCATAAATTTGAATAAATAAGTAGGGATATCGAAGTAGGACTACATAAGTAGGAAGTAACGATATGTAGTAACCTAGTAGAGGTTCTTCTATGCCTTACTTTTATATATACCCTTTTCCCTTTTAGCAAGCACTGAATACTCGACTACTCGTAACCAAATTGCTCGACGGACGCAAGACTAACAAGTTTACTTCTACAGTAAAAGACAAAGAGCAGGACACTCGCTCTCTGCACGCGGAAACCTCACGCATTCGTAAGGACTAGTCAGGATGCATTTCTTCACTTTAAGACTTTAAGTGTGCGAATTGTTTATACTATCTGTCTCTAAGTTTAAGTTCCTGGGAATAACCTTTCAAGATATTGGTTTGTATTGTGGAGTACATTTGTGAAAATTTAAATTACTCTACGACATGTTTTTAACTCTACAAGACAACTTCCTGTTTCAATGAGTTATGCCCAGTTCAGCGACATAGGTCCGCCTCAATCAAGATCTTCCAACTGAAAGCCCAGCGCTATTGTTGATTTAAAAACAAATGAAATCGTATGATATCAATGTTCCGTGTCACGGGTTTGATGACCACCGTGGATTCTGAGTCGACTCCAGATTTTAACCATTTACTTGTTGTTGGCGTTCTTAGACTGGGATGTTTAACCTAACATCCGCATGAACATTTCTAACCCATGAGTATGCTTATGATAGGGCACTTCTACCTGCTAAACCTCTTCACGATGTCCCGTGTTCGAAAATGGAAACTCAAGCAGTGTTTTCACTTGTTGTAACTGATGGGTTTTATTTGTGCCAATAAATCTCACAATATTTTTAAGTCCGCCCCCCGTATCGAAGCAGCCGTAGATATGTTTTCCTGAATACTTCTACTTATTAAGCAAAATAAAGCAAAGCACTTAGAACGCGCTAATACCTGTAAAAAGAAGCCAGAATGTCTCACTTCTGGACCACATCATTGTTCTAATGTGTATTGTGATTTTTCATTAGACATAAGTTTAAGTTTACATATCATTGACATGAGTGTCCCGGATATTTGGATTAATATTTCATAGTAAGCCATCCGAAATCCAATCTAGTGTAGTAATGCGTTCGAGGGTATAATTGAGAGTGTTATATTATAATTAGACAAACAATGCGTAATGGCCTGTTTTGATTCGTAATAGTTGTTTCCGCGACTCATCCACGGTAACGTACCACCGTGAAGAAGAGAACTCGAAACAGTAGGTGATACAAGGCGAATGATGACCGAGTTCCCACGTATCGTCTTTCAACGGTACCAAGGTTGAAATAGATGAATTTTTGTGTGGGAGAATGAATCCAGGCCTGTAAGAATGAGTCTCTGAAGTAATAATTGATGAATTTAGTGTAACAGGGGTATCATAAAACAGAGGATAAACAAGTGATGACGCGAGACCGCTACACACTAAACGTCACAAGATAGGGCTAGTGTCGCGAAATGCTACCAACTAGTCTGCGTATCGTTATGAGAAGCATTTTCTACATTGAAAGGACGATTCTCTAATGCCGTTTACTGTAAATAACATTTCCTATCCAAGGGAAAAAGGTGGCATGTAAAATACGGGTGGGTGCTCTGATAGAGACGAAGATTATGGATATGATCCCCAGAATCAAAAGATGGAAGAAGTAGCTGTTTCTCGGGGCATTACGAAGAATGAAGAGCAGGCGTAGAAAATGCAAGTGGATGTTTAATCGGCAGATGGATTGATAGAGAAACATGTAGAGAATGCGATTAATTTGATGGAACCTCGCGATCGCAACAAAGTGCAAGTACAGGTTTTCAAACAAGTATGGAATGTGAATGAAATGTCAAGCAGGAAGGTCGAATGAGATTTTCTTAGTGGTTATTCAGTTAATGAAGACGATTTATTACTGATGCAGTCGACGGAAGAGATGGACGACGTTTGAAGGAGATTTTCCCTGAATGTAATGTGAAAACGAAGAGCATATACTGTTATGGATTTACTAGCGAAAGCGTTGAAGTGCACTAATGATTGAAGGATTAAGATTTCAAAGTGGATTGATGTTAGTCAATGGTGCTGTAAAGAATTGATGATTGATATTGATTATTGATGGATACGACATCACGATTTTTTTTTCGGATTGAACTCTCGGTTGTTTTGGAAGGAGTGTTGGAAATTCAAGTGTTTTATGAAAAAATATTTACTAAATTTCCGATGAGCAAAACTACCGTGAATTCATATGCATACAAACTTCAAGTAAGAAATCTTTTCATTAAGATTTTAACTTTTTATAATATACTTTCAATTTAACAAACACGTGGAGCCACACTTCGGACTTGAGCGACTTTCTCGCGGCTGACACTAACACGTCAGGCCGCTAGTCGTACGCGCACGCACTCTACTTCTTGGTATTTACACTTACCGGCTACCACTAAGTTTATCTCACACGCATTAGATCTCTAACCGGTTCTCAGTGTGGGATATACAAGACTGTTTACAATGTACTCTATTTTCCTACATCATAATGGTCCGAAGTGTCGCGTAATTGCGATTCTGGCACAACCTCAGCTAAACTTGCTCTTTGTGCTTGTTCGGCAGTGGCTTTATCCGGTGGTAAGTTCCTTTCCTCTGTGGCCCTATCCAGGGTGCCCATGGCTTGGCTTGTTTTGCTTGCTACAGACAACTCCCTCAAATTGAAACATCACTACAAGCACATACCCCTTCAAAAACGATTATTCTGTGTAGCAACAAATTTTTGAGAGTTCGAATTTGGCAGTCCGCGATGCCACTTTTTAATGACGGGGTATACCTCGCTGACCATTAATGCGCAAGTAGGCGGTGAGACAGACAGCAGTGCTGGATGTAATGCGACGGCTGCTACAGCCAAAAATTATCGTGGTGGGCTCGTCGACGAAGACAGGGAGCTACATCTCAATTTAGAATATAATCCAGGGGGTTGTGGATTGCATAAGTTGTTGCAGCGCATTCGTTAAAGGAAATTGGCCCGTGGGGCTGGTATCGATCCAAGTGGCGCTATCTCGCAAGTCCATACATAGATGCGGCGCACAATGTAAATGGACTCATGCTGGCCAACCCCACTCTTCCATTAATTGCAGTATGATCGACTTCGAAAACGTGGTGCTTTATCGAGAAGTACCGAAAAGAACCCATGGTTGCAGAAAACTTGGACGAGTTCGATAGCGCACGCGAGGTGGTGCAGAACTTGATAGACGAATACAAGGCCACTGAACGCGCCCATTACGCCACCATCGTCTTCCAGCGCAATGGACGATGGTCATATCTAAAAACTATCTTCAGTACGATGTTCCCCTCTTTGATCGCAATTTTCGGCCTGATAAGACGACTGCCAGGTCAACTAACCCCGCTTTACCAATAATACACCTACTACCCCCACGATAAAGAGCTAAATATGTTAATTTGTATGTGCGTCCTGACGTTGGCTTGTAACTGACACCAGCAAGTGGCCAATCAGTCCTTGGCATATATTTGTTCGCAGGATTTATGTCTTTTTTCCTGACACCGTAATAAATCGATTATATAAATTCAATTTTTAGTGGATCGTAAGTAATTTAAACCGATATCTGCAAAATATCACTGTTTGCCAGGGTTGGGTCATGAATAAAATAGCTGTCAGGAACCACTTAAGGATTACGAGTATATGCTCTCGGTGAATCGACTAAAAATAAAAACACCGTTTTGTCTCACTGACCACCTGGTACTTCAACTGTATGCGCCGATACTTCCGCTAAGGAACCGCTGCTGCACAAATGCATCGCACAACACCTGCGATATACGCGGCGCAGTCCAATTGTCCAAGATCAGGTGGCACCGACAGGAACTTGTTCGTGAGTTGCTCGAGTTCGTGAATCGTGAATCATGTACTCGTCTTCATTCTCCATCCTGCGCTCTAATGCGTCAGCAGCCTCCACGACACGCACACCGACACCAAATCCAGCACAGTCAAGTCTAGCAATGATAGGCAAGCAATAAAATACTGTAAAAGTTTCTGGAAAAGGTCACAGAGTTTTTTAGGCGCACCGGCTCAAGGTCCGAAATGTTCTGCACGCGGCCTTGGAAATATTGTACCATCTCTGAGAAAAGAAAGGAAAAGGCGCCCAAGCTGACCTGAACTCATTAGATACAACTATATACTGCGTAAGACGTCTCATAAATTGTACAAGTCGTTGCATTGGCTTTTACATTTACCAATGCCTGCAACTGCATCTCTCGTTTCTTTAGAAACATGAAGAGTACTTACTTCGCTCTTACCACGGCTGAGAGATCGGTCCAAGACATGGAGGCTCGTCGCGGACACACCCGTGCTTCGGCGTCCATTCTCAAACACGATTCTTTGTTGACCTGTTTGCTAGGCTATCAAAGTGGGGGATCAGTATTTGAACTGAATCTACAGCGACCTCGTAGTCCGTGCCATGAAGCGCCTCCGCAAAACCGCTTCTTTTTAGCGACAAATTGAAGAGCAGCAATAAGATACCAGCGACGAGGAAGCCGATATTCACTAAAAAAAAAGAGGACGGATGGTAGTGCTCATCACTAAACGCACTATTTGTCCAAGTTAAAAAAGTCAAACGACAAATACATTAAAGGTGACATCGCTTCTGAAAGGACCATTATATTGGCTATTACAGTACCTTTATCTGTTTTACACCCTTTGAAAATGAATTCGACTCAGGTACTTTTTTTACGTATCAATTTGAGGGAGTTGTCTGTATACTCTCTTACAGCAGTTCGGATCCTGCCCAACAGTTGTGTTTGTTGGGAGGGCCTATGTGGCAAAATGGGGACTGTTTTTTATACATCTTACTACTACGAACTCGGCATAAACCGGACGAAGTTGCCCGACCCAAAGCCGAAAACCTTTACTGCTCGCAGGTAACAAATCCCTAAGCCCGCTACGGCTTGCACTGCTAGTATTATGGGCAATGTTGGGTGCTGGGTTTACATCCGCGAGCTTCGCACACAGTATGTAAACCTCTGGAAATTTGCAGCCTACGCTAGACAGTGGTATATTAGATCATCAGATCAAAGACTACCACATTGATATATACCTGATTATACGTCAATTACAGTATTTTTAATCATTTGGTGCATACATCCTATTCAATTAAGTCATATATATATACCAAATCTGCAAAGTCCTAAAATACCGAGTCAATTTCGATATGACTCAGTCTTTTCAAATTAGACATATCATCGTGTGTGCAACACTACACTATATATTAAACTAATTTAGTAGTTATTTCGTCATTAAAGTCACTACGTTTGCTCCTCTAAACTCGTACTTAGTATAATATCCCGAAATCGTCCTCTTCCGCATTGTTATCGTTTAGCTTCTTAAACCAGCCATGGGATTAGCACTTTATTATTTTTTTGACTTCATCCCACCGCAATAAACCCTTTAACACCACATAAAAATGGGGTCAAATGCATTCAAGTTATTTTTAGGTGTAACCTAAACATAGGCAGTTTGTTCATCACTAGTATCACTTGCACAGTTGCAGTATAGCGAGTTGAACTTTGGGTAACAATAGTCATTATGCATAACCAATCAAGTTGCTGGTCGCTCACCGTCTCGACACGATGACTCTTTAAAAATAAACACAACGAGCGTTCTAGCGTATCGAGCTAAATTATCGATTACTGGTACTTAAAAATAAGGGCTAGCCAATTTTCCTTCAGTTCTCTTTCATAAACTCTAGCAGAATTCCTCTATATTCTATTCTAAGGTCAGCAATATGCCCGGTGATTATCATTACGGAAGATGGGTTAAAATCGAATCTAACTGGATGTATGAATGAAAGTTGGTATTTGATGTGAAACTATGAAAATTCGAGTAGGACACATTAAATTCGAACTTGATTGGTCTAAATGATTTAGATCGAGTTATTTCGCAATTAGTTGGTCTTTGAGGTCTAAAACATAAGAGCAGATCATTAAAGTACTATTTGACTAGGTGGTCTATTACATACCACTCTAAAATTGGTGACTTTAGACACTTCCTATTTTAATTATAAACAGGCCTCTCAAGTGTAGGTAGTCTGTCGAGAAAAAGTATATAATACCTAGTCCATTTTTTTCAAAATACCAAATTTGACAAGAACATTTGCGATACGTCATCTGCTCGTCCTCAACCTAAAGTCAATAAATAGGGAAAGCCAAGGGAGCCGCTCACTTGTGTTCTCCGATATTTAAGGCTGAAGTTAGCATTCCTTTAACGATCTTCGGGGCCTTGTCGCCGATTCTTGTCACTGTTTTTGGTTGTTATGTACGTCTTAACCAAGATGAGCGCAAGTGTCTATTGTGCTTTCACCGTGTTCTAAGTGACGTTGTATTGGAATCTCTACTTGGGTATGGCTGTCTGCCTGCATTGCTCTAAGTTCTTTGTACAGCAAGGATGGTCTTCATGCTGTCGTGTACATGGGTTCGTTTCAAATGTGTGTCAATAAGATAGGTAGTCTCGTCGTGTTTCGTATCCATTCAACCAGATCGAAGACTTTCAAGGCATTGAGTAGAACTTGACCAACCAGAATCGCTCCTCGTGGTTCCACCTGTGAGCACCAACCACGAGGAAACTGATACCATGGGGCCGTTTGCACATATGGCACACTAGTTTCATACAGGCTTACAAAAGCTCTTCTAATAGATCGGACCCTTAGGAACCCAAAAGTGACGGAGCCTAAAGTCTCCACTTCAATTTTTAGATCACATAATTTGTCGCCGACAGTAAGGCATTAGCAAGAGCAATTGATCATGTGGATGAAATGTGAACGTGTCGACAACGTTAGGTCATTTGTCTATGAAACTTGTGCCTGGACCGGATGGTGCCAGGTAAAAGTGGAGTGTGGAAAGTTGATCGAGTAAAGCAGCTGATAACCCACCCGATCTCAGTCTGCAAAATGTAAAATGCCGGGCCGATAAAGTCTCTATACCCTTTAATTGAGAGGTAAATTGATCTACGTTCACTTGATGGAAACGGAACGGAACGGATCTCCAGACGTTGATGTGACAATACTGCTAGCACATCACGATCGCTGTTGCCTTTCACGTACAAGAGGCAGGCTTTCACGCGCATAGTTTCTTGAGTTGAGTCACGTTACCTAACATGAATTCGGTCGGCTCCACACCTTAAAAGTCGCACCGGTCAGAATAGTTGACTTTACAGTTTTAAGTTGGTGATAGAGCTACGTTATCATTTCAACTTTTGCATTCAACGTTGACCTGCAAGATTTTGTCCTCGCCAATCGCCTCCACTGAGCGTATTTCACCTTTTGATCGTCAATGACCACAAATGTTACGTATTATGAAAAGAAACGAAGATCAAGTCAAGTTCCACTTGGAGCAATTTTCTCGATCCTTGGGCCAAAACACGATGTCTGAATATGGAGTTCGAGTATAAGTTTATTTTGTCCATGGGAACATCGAAGGAAATAGTAACTAATTCTATTGTTTCTTAGATTTTCGGGATCCAAATGACTACTTTCCACGCATAATTTTTCGGCAAGCTTAAGCTCCACTAGTACAAAAGACATCAATCCCCCTCTGTGTTCTCTATTTTTTATCCATTGCCACCGTTTTATTTGCATGACCAGCGCCAATCAACAAATTTAAAACTCTAAACTTTTATTTAGTACCATTCGGGCTACGGGCGTACAAACTTGTTCCATGTAGCTCACTGATCTTTTTCATGGCCGTCACGTTATTTATCTTGAGATTTGTATGCTGCAAGAATGCCTAATTTGCTTTCTGCCAGATTCCCATACAAATGTTCAACGATAACCTAATATTGGTTTGTCCAGAATACCTATGTTTCTTTTAAATAGGTAAGTAGGTATTTCAACCTACTTTGGAAGAGGCCTGATTATATTACCCTCTATACCCCCGATTTTTGCTCTTTAAATATTGCGGTAGCTTTTAATGCCACCTCCAACGGAACTTGTCTCACAGTGGAAAGATAATTAACCTACCAGAAGACAAGCTCAAAATTCTTTCCTTGGTCAGTACTAACATGCATACCCAAAGAACCTGCGGAACCCCCACCACCACCAAACCCCGTGGTTTGTAATACCCGACTGTGGTCGAGCTCACTTCGGGACCGGAAGGTCGATCCCCGGGCCAACCAACTTGGTTGGATTCTAAAGTATAATGAGACGTATTCAACCAAACTTCGTGGGTTTAAGCCCTAGTTTTCAGGTCGCTGGCCGTAGCAACTCCACGTAGAAAGGCTTGTGCAAAAGAATTATATGGAATGGATGGACACTTGGAACTTTAAGTTAACAGTACCACCAATGCCCCAGATTCGCCAGAAACATCTTCAACTTCTTTTGTGCGGTCTTTCCTCCATCATTATATATCACACGCGGTTTAACATAACTGCACTTCCATCTCATTCTGGGATTAGCCCTCACGGGAATATACACGTTCTTTCTTCTACCTGAGTCCTCTACCAACTGGTTCTGATCACAAGACCACTTCCCAGAGTTTAAAGGAAGAACATCATGGACCCGCTGGTCGATGTTGATGACGCTCCCATGCCAGAGAGCGATCTCACTCGATCCAGCCCTTCTTCATCGGATACCTCTCTTATGAGTATCACATCTGCAAGTCAAGAAAACAGCTCACTGATACTCTCGGGCCGGACGGCCCTCAATGAAGCAGCATCAGAAATGATGGTTCAAGCGCGTTTGCTCCAAACATCCGTTCCGCAAATACCACAGCTTCTTATGGACACAACAAACCGTTCTTGAAGCCAGCGTCATGATTGCTACTTTCCCACTCGAAATGCAAGCCACGTTAGTCAACGAACAAGTTGCGTCTGAAGAAGACGATACTTTAACAATTGTCACTACAACTCCAACCTAAGTCGGCATCCTCACTCATCACAACCAGGAGGTTCACAACCTACTACAAACATTCCATCATGACATCGCGACAATCCGAGATCGGCGAAATACACTCCAAGATACATTAAATCAACTTATCGAGCACCGTTAGAAGCTTATTGAGGACCTCGCCAACCAACGCATCCAGTTTACCACACAACTCGACCGTAAAACCGCTGAGTTGACTGCAGCAAATACAGTATTGGTTGAACGCACACAAGCACTACAAGAACAAATTGACAGGGCCGAGAAACATAGTGAAACGGCACTCGACAACTGCCGCGCAAAGCATCAAGTAGTCGCGGAGCGATTTCATCAAGAAATAACTCGCCTCTCACAGCGCAACGAGCGCCTTCATTCCGAGCATGCCAACATCTTAGTATCTTTGAAAGAGCATCAAACTATCAGTCAATCTGCTCAGGATTCGCTTGCACTCAAATTTCAAGCCGAGCATGAAGCTCAAGATCTACATTTAAAATCGACTGATCATCATCGCGTAACCCAAGAAGAGGCGCTTTGTCGTATTACTGAAGCCCAAGAAATTTAAAACGACATGGAGATAAAGCTGGTACAAGAAACCACTCGAGCCAATGCTGCCAAAGATCGCCTGGCTGAAGAAATAGCGACACGGGCTTCCCTTGAAGAACGGCTTCAGTCACTGCAATGTCGCTACGAGGTATTATTGAGCGATATGCCACCGCCGATATCGACTCACACATCACGTATGGATCGTGACCAACACTAACTTACTGAGTCTGAAAACATTTCCATTGGTCCATCCCATGAAGAAGATTAAGTGCTACCTCCAATTCTATGCCACCGCGCACTCAACCTTCACCAGTATCGACACAAAGTATATCACCGCCAGACCCAGGTTCATCGCCAGGCCCAGCTCTATCTCAAAATGTAGCTCCAGACCAAGGTCCTCTTCGGATCCTGTCCTCACTCCTCCGCTGCCACCGCCACATACGGTACCCCGGATCAAGGAGGTCAAGTGTGAAATGTTTACTATCAAGGATAAATACCCTGGTCTAGGTGGTGTTGATCTTTTTATGCGCAAGTTTGAACAAGCCATTCTAAGTGAAAGTCGACGTATACGGACGAATTACGTGAGACATTTCTCGTCACGTTTCTTGATGGCGCCCCCTCGGACTTCTATTTCCAGTTCCTGGACGAGTTTATCGACTCACACAATCGCAATCCTTTGTATCAAGAAGTCCAAGCAGCTTTAAGAGAAGAGTTCCGGTGCAAGCTATCACAATCACGCCTGAGCGAATACCTAAACAAACCAAAGAAACCAGAACAAACATGACGCGGGTACTACGCCTATCTGCGCCACGTTGGAAACGAAATGGGCGGTGATCAAAACGCCCTTATCCTTGAGGCATTTTGCAAAATGCATCCGCAGACCCAGACATCCAGCTTCAGCTCATTCGCATTATAGACTACAACGCTACCAACATCAACGACGAAATTAATAAAGCCTTTACGCTCCTGACGAAGCTTTTGGGTGATGGCCTCAAGTCGGGTAGCCACAGCCAGCGTCCTACAAATGCAAAGGTGAATATAACCAAGACATCTGCAGCCTCAGCGACAGCAACTACGCAAGCTTCAGCAAAGCCCAAGTTACCTCACAGCTCCACAAATCGCATGTGACGTAAAGACGACATTAAACCATAGTGGGTCTGCCAAACGACGAGCCACACAAACTTGACTGCCAGTGATTCAAGATGTCTAAAGCCGAGTCGCACAAGCCAACGTTGCCACAACAGTTAGCCCTACCGTTAATGTCATCGAACCATTTTTAGTCGAAGGTGACGATACTATCATAGAATCATCTGGTAATTGTTTCTTTCTTGGGTCGGCAGAAGAGTGAAACGAATCTCCTATGGACTCTCCTTCCCATAATGCGTATATTGGTGCTGAAGCATACGTCGTCCTCCAATCCCCTGACACTAAGCTGCCAACCTCAACGAAGTGGCTTCTTGACAGCGACGCTACCCATCATTTCACAAACATTGCAGCTGCCATTACCGTGCCCACACCCAGTACCTAATGAATCCGCGTCGCGAATGATTCCGCACTTCAGGCTGTCAGCAAATGAAGTGTACGGCTAAAGCCGATTACGAACGGAACGGTCTCTCATTTGTGCTCAGTGATGTGCACTACGTTCCCGCCATGCCACGAATCTTGCTTTCTGTCTCCAAGCCTATTGATCAAGACTTCGTGGTTTCATTTCTCCGATCACTGTAATATCTCTGCCAATGATCGTATCGTCGCCCGTGCCCCGCGTGAATCACGTCTTTGGTCACTTTCCGCAATATCTGATACTGCTGATAAAGCTGCTGCTTTTCTTGCCCGAATTGAAATCCACCTTTCGCAAGTGGCATGAGGGGCTAGGCCATCTGAACTATTGAGATGTTGTTGGTATGGCTGACAAAGGACTTGCCGCCGGAATCAAAGTGACAAATCGGACTATGCCTTTTTGTATGCAGTGTGACGAAGCAAAGCAAACTCGCAACAGTCCAGGTAAACAAGACAGGATGATGTCATTGCAATTGCACAGGATGACTCCCTATCAAACACTATAATACAACAGCTTCACGACAAATTTAACATCAAATATTTGAGATTACTCAGCAAGTGCCTGGGTATTAATGTGGAGATGACAAATTACGGCTACTTCAACAACAGCACAACATCGATGCTCTCCTCGCCAGTCTGAAATGACTAACTTTACTACCCGTTCAATTCCAATGGATGAGAAACACAAGCTATACAATCCAAATACGAGCCTCTATTCAAACAAACGACTCTACCAAGAAGTTATGGTATCGCTTTTTGTGGATCTCCAACTGCACTCGTCCTGATATTACCACAGCCGTGAATCTTCTGTGTAGAGCGACGCACGCACCCACAATCGAACACTGGAATTACGTAAAGCGCCTCATGCGTTACTTTAAAGGCACTTCGACTCATGACATTTTTATCAAGAAGCTTAATTCGATTCAATCGCAACTACGCCTGAAAGTCTACAGTGACGCATCATGACCAGATTCCAAGCTAGATGCTAAGTCCACGACCGGTGTTCTCCTAATAAATAACGGTCTGCCGATATCGTGGTATTCCAAGAAGCAAACCGTCGTTGCGTTACTACCATGGAAGCACAGTACATCGCTGGCGCAATAGGTGTGAGCGAATGTCTCTGGGCGAAGGATCTCCTGTCGGAACTTAGACTCAAGCAAAATGATGAACCGCTTTCTCTAATTTTTGACAATCAAACCGCAATCATGAACATGGAAAACAGCGTCGGCTCACCCCGCAGCAAGCACATCAAACATCCGACTTCATTTTGTTCTCGACAATCTACAAGCCAAACGTGTAACGGTTCACTACTGCTCAAAATCATAAGTGCCTGCAGACATCCTGACCAAACCACCCGGCCTTATCAAGCATGACCGCTTCACTAGAGCACTGCATGTCATGGGTAGAGATGAGTTCAAAATTATCAGTTAAGCCCTACTCGACTTAAAGGGAAGGAGTTGGAACTTCAACAGTACCACCAAGGTCTCAGATTCGCCAGAAACATTTTCAACTTCTTTTGTGCGGTCATGCTTCCATCATTACGTATCACAGGCAGTTTAACACAACTGCACTTTCATCTCATTCTGGGATTAACCCCCACGGGAAAAATACACGTTCTTTCTTCTACCTGAGGCTTCTGCCAACTTGGACGCCCTGCCCTGCCACGGCCAAAAAAATGGCAAAATATAAGTGTTTTATTAGGAGTCACTATCCCTATTTGGGCCGCATAAATGGTACCCTGTGCCAGTCAGTATGTATATTTGACCAATGGAGCCATTCAGAGTTGCGTAACCGTCGCGTTCTTCAGTTTAATGGCATCGACCCTATTTGTTTTACCCAGATTTGCAAGCTCTATATATCGCACGTTTAATTTAGCTCTTTTTTAGCTTCCCACTTTTTTCGTCACTTCTTGCGTATTGACGTCTCCTTGATAAAGTTTAGCTCATCAACGGTTTTGTCCTGTAGCTGAGATATTTTACTGGTTTTTGACAGGCAGGACGATACTAAACATACGGTTACCCTCACTAGCTGAGGTTTTGATGATGTTAAGAAAGATAAACACACAACCGGTGAGACGAGCATCTTCACTTTTGTATCGAGGTAGTTGCTGTCATCCGATATGCCGCACACGCAACAGCACAGTACTATCTCTCCCACTTCTTCTGCCGCACGATCGTTGAGTTTCTTCCGTGTGTACTTAACAGTTGTGAAGGTGTGCACTTTGAAGCTGAAAGGTTATTTGGGCAAGGCTATGCCTTATACAAGGCAACGTAAACTGTTACAACATCAGTCGAAGGTATAGCTAGTACTCTCACTTCCGACATACACCCCTAACCATCTTTTTATAATAATATTAGTTTTCAAAGTTTTTAGAGAATTTAGCATGCCATCTGTATTACATACCTTGCAGCTCTAGAGTTTCAAAACAGAGTTTCAACACCTCCGCGACTGTACGGGTTCCGGCTGTGGCCTTTACCATCAGTCCATTACCGGTGCGGAATTGTCGTCATTCTATTAAAAATTAGTTCTATTTATCTATCTGTTGACATCGAAATAAGGACGCACGTGGAGAATGGAAGACTTACGCACCTCAGTGTGAACGCCGGGAATAAGCTGAGGAAGTATCCAAACGCATGAACTGGCCAATCCTTGAAGTTAAGTGTGTATACACCCTGCACAGAAATACATATATTAGCAACGCTTAGTAGCAATTTTTGCGTGCGACTTCACCTCAACACTCTCTGGCAGAAAACGGAAGGCCGCCGAGGCACACAGCACGAAATAGACACTGAGTACTGCCTACAAGTCCCAAAAACAACAAGAACAAAAGCCGAATTTAGCAACACGTGTAAGAGGTCTTGCTTGAATAGGCAAAATGGTCTACCATGAGAACCACATTTACTTTGGTTTTTGTCTGTAATGGTGTTATGAGACCGGGAACGCTGTACACAAGCGAAACAAAACTAATTGTTAGCTCGGTGAGCCGCCTAAACGCTTCAGTTAGATGTACCTGTGGTGACACATAAATGAATAAATACACACGCCAAAAAATTTAGCAATATTGGATGTCTTTTCGTAGCTTATGACATCAGTCACGCTGCGCCCGTGACCTCAGGCGATTCCAACGCTGGCCAGCATCCAAATGATCCGTGGCAAATGAAGGTGGTAATGAACTGGAGTGTTCGCGTCTTGTGTACATGGCCAAACGTGAATGGACCGAGTAGTAGACCGAAGAGTACTACTAAAAGGTGATACGAGTCCGAGCTGTTGAACTTGTCGGATCACCCCCTGACAATAGAAGTGGCAGAAGGGCGTGGACAAACAATTTCTCGCAAAGACTTCGGGACCGCTGCATTTAGACCAGATTAAGAAGTAACAACGTAAGTTGATATCAAAGCGCATGTTTAGCCAGAAAAATTGCTAGCATACCGACAGCATAGATCGCCAAGTCACCATATACATACACTGTGATGCATGCGTAAAAGGCAACGATTCCGCGCTAGCTAAACAGCATCTCGGTCATTTCGGCCAGCTCCAGCTGCACCACAAACCCGTAAACATAAATTTTCTGCACTACACAGAACTCTCAGGATGCAACTTGTTTGATAAAGTATAAGTAAACCTGTGCTCACTTGACTTTGTCCGCAACCTACTCTCCAACGCATCATGCTTCTGCAGCACGAAGGCAACATACCATACCATGTGATGATGAGATTTAATGATCCACAAGAAACTTCAATCCACCAAAAACGCGCCAAGATTGGGATGGTTCAAAGTCAAATTTTGACTCCAGTCAAAGTATTCAAATGTTTTCGTTACGATCTTGCAGTGCCATCAAAAACGATTTTACACATACGCAGATATCGCGAAAGAAATGTGATGAGTGCCA
This sequence comes from Sclerospora graminicola, assembly GCA_001887855.2. Classification (NCBI taxonomy): domain Eukaryota; phylum Oomycota; class Peronosporomycetes; order Peronosporales; family Peronosporaceae; genus Sclerospora; species Sclerospora graminicola. The sequence goes on along the minus strand of MIQA02012564.1, from coordinate 37,332 downwards.
CAAATATTGTTCTTCGCTTTTCGCTCTGTAATTAGAGATAAAGCATTTGCAAACGCAGGCTTTCCTTGCTTTTCTGAATCAGCGCGCGCTTCTGCTTAATGGCCATCCACCGTCCCATGTTTGGTGGTGATGACCTGCAAAATTGTCGCCTACTTACTGAATACATGTACATGAGCTGTGTTGATAGTTAAAATACTTATATTGTGATATTCATCCAACTTGGCTAAAAGATTAGTAAATCTGCCAGATTAAGAGGCTTATTATATTTTCGAACCTTATTTAATAAAAAATACGTCATGTAACCCTCGATAATGTCCGTAACCCTCGATTTATTTAGCTTATAAGGTAGGCCTTACAAATCAGAGAAAGGCAGATTTCCACGACGAATGCCGGTTCTTTGACTGGCATTCTGCGACAAATAGTTTTCAAAACGGCAGGAAGCAGAATAGCGATTTTTTATCTCTCTGTTTAGTATTCAGGTTCGTTTTGCTTAATGAAAATTTCCAGCCTGCCGTTTCTTTAATTATTCTATTTCGTGCTTTTTCTTAAGGTCTTGACTGCGAGCGCAAAAGTTGCGGCCGAAGAAAACACTAGCCCTTCCATCACAAAGTTACTATGAAGTTGCTGAAGAAGAATGTCAGCGAAAAAAATGGGGTTGGATCTGTGGTGCTGCGCGCTGAGGATCCGGAAGGCATGTAGCATATCTACAATCTCATTCACGTGACGGACTTGGTCAAAACCACAACAATACGCAAGGAAGTAGCGAGATAGTAGCGAAAATACCTAAGCTCTTACTTAATCGCGTGGTTCTGCAGGTGGTCTAGGAAGGCGTAACGGGCTCTACTAGCAGCCAACGCTTGCGGAATGACGCTACAGATTATGGTTCGTTATTTGTGAAATAGTTTGTTGGGCATTTGGAGCTAAAAATGGATAATGTGTAGGTGGAGCAAGTAAATTTCGATCCTGTGCTCTGTGTACTGCGTATCAAGGGCAAAAATGGAGAGTCAACACGTTAGGGTATGGGGTATTTCACTTCTTGTTCAACTATTTATATCGAAGAACAATGTGGAATTAACTTATTTACTGCTTTGTGGACAGATGGGAGCATACCACACGCTCGATATCGAGATGAACCGCGACTTCACGCTGACCAAAAATTGCTGGGATATCATGTCACTAGAACGAATAGATATGACATGTGATATATCTAAACAAGCTGAGCTTGCAGCTGTGGTCATGCAGGTCGGCCTGGCACACGTATGCTTGATCAAAGGTGATATGACAGTCATGTGCCAAAATTGAAACAAGTGTACCAAAAAAACGGCCGGACAGCTGGGAAATCTGTTGACTGTAATCCTAGTGGGAGAAAGCCATCGATCAGAGTCGTCCGAACAACTGAGACTGTTGTAAGTCTCGGTGGTAAAAACTCGTGACGGCTGCATCATCACCCCACTTAGCAATCGTCGAGTTATAAACCTTGATTTCCTGTAAATTACTGAAGTCTTCCAAACTAGGCATCTCAAAAGCCGTACAAAGCAAAATTTGAAGTTTCACAGTTGTCTCACGTTCAAACATTTTCTACCTACTTTATACTTCGTTTACCTTACCGTGAATTCCAAATTTAATACAGTTGAAATCGAAAACGAAGCAAGATGGCAGTGAACCCGCCATTGGGTGTACTCTTGGTACGCACCCCGGTATTGCTGCCTTACTAATAGCTTGTAAATACAATACAAATATCAGAAATCCCCAGATCACAAAGAGAAACTTAAATTTATGAAGATATTTGAGTGTAGCGACTTGCTATTTTCTTGCCTGGCGCTGTACCATTCGCACTCTTATAACTTGAGCTTTCTGAGAATGGTGCTACAATTCTGTGGCTTTTAAACAAGACCGATGTGCTTTGTGGAACGATCTTTGGTCGCAATAACGACTGATGAGGAGCTGTAGGTCCTAATTGTCGCTTATTCACAGGGTTACTGTTTATAAGTTCCTTCATATTGCCTGTCGTAAATATCAATCCCAGCGAGTAGACAATACGTGTCGCCAAATCAAATCATGACACAACCAAAACCATTTGTGCTTCATTAAGCATTCGAGCAACCCAATTATCATCCGAGTAGTACTGAGGATTGAATCCTGCCAAGGTGAAATTGTATTGACCCACATATCCTAGCAAAATAATAATCGACACACCGACAGTTGCCACCATGTCTAATGCACAATCAAAGAAAACGAGAGCGAAACGACGGTGAGCTTCACCTTGCCAGAACCATCGTGAATAGATAAACACAGAAGACCAGCAATTCACGATAAGCAAAACCACAAAAAAAGAGATTTAGCCGTGGATGCGGCAGGAATTTGCTCATTTGAACCGCCTGTATGCTCGGTAATGCAGTCTCTAAGATTTATCGGCACATGGTGATAGTGTGAAAGTATACCATTGACTCCAAAGAAACGGCGTCGATTCGTAAGTATTGTATATGCATGTGAAAATGTTCGTGTTACAAAGCTTGTGGTCCTGTCTTGATCCAATTCTTGCGGAAATATAGATTTTTCTTTAACCTTTCGAGAGTTGGAATTAAAAGACCAATTGATCCGTTTAGACAAAGGTTTGGGGTAACGCCAAAACAAACTGACGATCATGTGTAGAGCGTAAGCTCCAAGAATTGAAGCGAGACCAATGTGCACGTACGTTATAATGGGGAAGTATTTTCAAGACATTCCAATTGAATACGATTCCAATGAATAGCTCAATAACGAGGCATTAAACTGCCAATACGCAAAACCCGCATTGTACAGACAAGTCAGAACGTGGACACTTAAAATGACTGCAAACGCAACGATTTTCTTGACCGTCGCTGTTTTATCAAATACTCAAAGCTTCAACCGAGAATCTTAAAAGAAAACACGGATATGATCGCGTCTTTTGAAAACGAAAGTGCTGCAGCTGGACGGGAATTTGTCGGCGAAAAACCACGAGCATGAAAAGCGTATCGATGATATGGCTGAATCCTTTAGCCGTTTCGTCCAGGAATAAATCGCTCGAGAGCGCGAACGTCGAAAGAAAGTGTCGCCGCCGCCCGACACTTTGGATTCTGAAGCGTAGATACGAGTAAAGGATAACCTGCTACGGCCACTCGTTGCTTGGGCATCACGTGCCCAATCGTTCGAAACTGCTTGTACCATCGGCGTACGGCGCGCTCTGATATGCCCAGAATACGCGCCACCGATGCGACCGGAACGCTGTATGCGTACACTAAGGTCACCGCCCCTCACCTAAATTCGCTGCTCTACATCGAACATGTTTTGACACGTAAAATGTAAAGATTACCCGGAATGCGTAACCATCCGAATGCCCTGATTTAGCATTCCGGGTAACCCTCTATAAGACCCTTTTCATACCCTCGTAAACGGGACAGGCAAATAACTTAAATTCGACAATATATATAGAATCTATTACCTATTTCGCATTTATATAAATTTTTATATTTATAAATGCGAAATAGATTCTCTACGGCGTCGGAAGTGAGAGTAGCGTAATTCATCAGATTATGGCGCCAAAATGGGTATTTAAGCGATTTGGTCACCATTTTGGAAATTTTAAGTCAATCGCATCGAGACAGGTACATAAATAAAGCTGTTTTAATGGTGCGGCAACTGGTATGTTCATAAACCTAAGCCGTTAATATTTGTCTTCTCCAGTGGCGCACAAATGGAAAAAAATGATTTTTCTATGCAGCAGATTATGACATGAGCTTTATTGAGGAGAACGGCTTCTTTTGGGGTTTATTTTTGTCAGGCGGACCGAAAAAACATACGGGAACATCAAGATAAATAACATTTTAGTTTATCAGTGGGCTGTTTTTCGCGCAAGAGTCATGTGATTTGCTCGCCGGGCGCCATACACGAATGTTGTGAAAAGCCTACCAGTGATTGGAGTGTATTTTGGATTTCGTGTCTCTGATTGGTTATCGAGAGAGAATTTTTCCGCCATAAACTGACACCTTTTTCAGTTATTAGATTAATTTTGCACAGCGTTAGTTATCTTTTTCTCCAGGTTTTACCTGTTATAATACATTTATGCGTTGGAGAATATAAAATGATAAAGGTTCCGTTCTAACGATTTAGGCCCGTGTGAAGAATGAGTCTTTACCATCTAAGGCGAGTACCGTGGCTGACCAACTTTTTGTCATCGACGGTACTCGAGAAAAGAAGGAAATCCCATATTCTCCTAAATCACTTGCGTTTTTCCGCCAGGCCGAAATGTGGACGGGGGTATACAGCGTTGGAAGCCCAATTACTATTATTGCCGGGGCGATATCAATTTCGATGTGGTCACTTTAATGAACTACATCTGGAATGTGATAATAATGATCGCCTCTCGGGTTGCAGAGCTTGCAACGGAAGTTTACAAACAAAATGACCGAAGGGCATGATGTGCTGCAGTACTGGCTCGAAGGCGATCAAGCGGAGCTACAACGCTGCAAATGGTTTCCACCTGAAGGTTTTGATAAACAGCTTCAAATAGACATTGAAATTTCAGAGCGATTTGGTGCTTTATTGACTCGTGCAGAGGCTAAAGAACTTGACACTTGGCGGACCGAGTCTCCAGACACGTGTGTGGCGCTAATAGTGGACCTGGATCAATTTTCTCGACATGTGTATCGAAACCGTTAAGTTGCTGCAAATGAAGAGCAACTAAAACGAAATGACGCATACGCACTGATAATTGTAGACCAGGATTTGGTCACTAACTCTTGGCACGAAATATTAGCAGTACTGCGCTTTGTATTTGCATTAATGCCGCTGCTGCATTCGTCAACATCCGAACGACTTACTCTTGTCTTATCTGCCATCGAAACTCGTCGAGAACTACTAGACCAAGATGGAGAATTGTTGCAAAAATGTTGGCGTACGACAACAGGTAAATTGCAGCATTTACGTGAAAACACCATGGACGAAAAAACATCTTTTCACCATGATTATAGAGAACATTTATCGAGACAGACGAGCGCGAGATGCCCAAAAATCGACTTTATCGTGCCATGGACGATTTCTTAAAGCGGATACAAGCTCTTAAGTATTCACATTTTAGGCTGTTTCTCTATCGGGAGGTGTTGATTCCATGGTGATAGCGTATGTGCTGCATAAATTAAAAGAAAACATGGAAATTTTACGATTGTGGCTGTCCACCTTGACTATGGCAATCGTCCCGAAAGTGGAGCCGAATGTGATTATGTTCGACGTTGGTGCGAACGTTTTAACTTCATTTTCCACGTTCGACGGATCGATGACGTCAAGCGTGCAACGACGCGACGTGATGAGTTATGAGCGGATGTCCCGTGAAATACGATACAGTACGTACAAGGAAATTATGGACCAATTTAAAATTCCCGCCATGTGTTTGTGGCATCATCGAGGTAACGTTCAGGAAATATCATTTAAAATATGATGAAAGGTCTGAGTTCGCTTAATTTACATGGGATGCAAGCAAGTAGTATTGTAAACGGTGTCCAGATATGGCGTCCCCTTTTAGAATTTGACAAAACGGTCATTTTTTGGAATGCACGATGATATATATGAAGTACTACGTTCTGCTACGTCATGTGATATGGAATTTGCTGAAGCTATTGAAAGTTTTGAGACAAAAATATATATCTGTTGTCCATTTTTGTTGCAGCGTTTTTTTTTAATTTCGCGCATTTTTATTTGTTGTTATATACATGTATATGACGAACTCATTGCAGATTGACTTTTGGGAATACAATGTCGTCATTGGCCGTAAAGTTGCGTCGCTTCCTCCGTCCTGACCTGGTACGTCAATAGTTGTGGATAACAAATTGTAACAACCAATCAACTCTATTGTTTTAATTGTTGGCCTATGATAATCAATATCCGATCATAAAAATTGCTAAAATGGATCTTCACTGCGGAATCATTTTTCTCCAAATTTTTATCTTTATCATCAGCGGCAGAATGACCACTGAAGGAAAAGTAAAAAATTAATTGCGAAATCTCACTATTTGCACCAAGCCGCAATCATTTGCACCCCGCCTCAACGAATTGCACCCGCGACTCTTACATTTTAAATATCACTATTTATTGTATATGAATAGTTATATCATACTACGTATATCGAGAACAAAAAATACATGTAAAAGCAATAACATGACAAAGGAAGATGAACTTGTGCGTCTGGAATAGGTTCAATTTGCAGAGGATGACGTCGATAATGATACGTTCCAATACGAATCCGTAGATGATGGAGCTTTTTGGCTGGGTGATGACAACAATGCCGACGATGACGATTTCGCCGCTGTGCTTCAAAACCATAACCGATCCTCAATAGCTTCAGGGCAAGGTGCAGTAGCATCAGCAACCTTTTCGCCCATCAGCAGAGAAGATAACTGCGAAAAAAATATTAATGTGGATCGCTCTGTCACCGGAAGCCCGAAAAAAAGCAGCACGCGGTGTCTACACCGAAGTGCTACAAACAGTCGTAGACGACTTTATTCGGAATTACCTAGTTAAAATGGGGCTTACGCGCTCGCTGGACATGTTCAGTCATGAATGTTACGAGTTTTTCGCCAGAGGTAAGGAAGATATCGGTGTCGTGCCGGACTTCTATGTGCGTAACCAGGCTTTAGACGACCAAGTGATGGGGTTGAGGCGTCTGCTGGATGACATTCAAAAGATCACAGAAAAAGCTATGAATACGTGGGGTAAATTCCGTCAACAGCGAGATGGGTCCATAAGATGCACCATCAGCGAGTGGTACAAGAGAAAGAGGCTCTACCGGTAAAAATTCGCAAGCTTGAAAGGTACGTTGCCGCATACGATCCGCTGCTTCAGGAACTTAAGAAATCAAGTACGACAATTCGATAAAAGAAAAAATGCTGATGCGTCTTGAGCGTGATCGACAAGTGGCCAAGGCTGAGGCCCCCGAAGCACAACTTTCAACTATCACAGGTGCTATTGGGACGACGTCAGCTCCAACAAGAAGAGGCAAAGAGACGCCCACAATCGCATCAACTACTTCGACTGCCCATGGTGCATCGTCGTCCAAGACGTCATCTAATCGACCAAAGAAGACCAATAAGTCAAAGAACGAGATACCCGACACAGAATTACCTCTTTCTGAGACTGCGAATCCGTTCACTGACAAGTACTTTGAGCCTGTCAACCCAGAACGTATCGAGCTAGTTCGAAGCTGTCCAGCACAAGGTAACTCTGATCTGCTGCTGTGGGTTTTATCCAAAGGAATCCAATTGTGGCAACAGTCACGGACGAGGAGACTTGAAAGTTATGATCGACACCTGCTGATGAGCTTATAAAGAGCGGTGAAGGTCATCGGAGTGGGTTGCGGGAATAGCTTTCACCCTAAAGGAGCGCACGTAGCAACACCTTCAGGAGATAACACCGTGAAGCTTTGGGAGTTTGTAAGTGCTGCTTGTTCGCTTACTCTTTCTGATCATTCACATTCTGTTTGGGAAAGCGCTTTCCATCCCGATGGAGACTTTCTCGTAAGTGCCGCAATGGACCACACTTGCAAGCTTTGGGACCTAAACTCGGGCCGCTGTCGCCGTACATTTGGCGGCCACGTTGACTCGGAGTTAATAGTGTGTGCTTCCAGCCATTCTCGACGGATATCGGCATGGGCTCATGGGTCAAAACTGTGTCAATATGGGATCTACGCTCTGGTCTTTGCGCACAAACCTTCTATGGACACCAAAATGTGTGCAACAGCATTGCATTTGCTCTGGCGCCGCCATTCACTGATCGATAAGGTAACGTAGCGCGCATCGAGGCATTATGTCCATATAAAGCAACGGGGATAGAGCGATTCGGTGGAACCAATATAGGTACCATTGGCATATGCGGTGACTTATAGTTGCTCTGTACCACTTGAGACGAAGGCGCATCTTTGACCGTCCCTTAATTGTTTCTCAATACTTCGCATACCAGCCGATACCTTCTCAGCGTAAGGCTGCTGAAATTGTCCCTCGAGCTTTAGCAGCCAATTGCTAAAAGCATGAAAATTGACACGAAAGAATGACCCCCTAAAGTCAGAATAATATTAAATACACATCCAACTCACTGGCATGCGGTCAACAAGCTCCATTTTACGTCCTAATCGGGGAAGATTAAGGGTCATTAGAATGCTTTACGCAGTTCTGGTATATGGAGCTGATTGAGACGTGACCGAGGGCTATGCTGGTCAACTGCATCGCTCATATTTGTAACTATGAGCTATAGATAGGCCTCTTAAAAGTAGGTAGTGTGTCGAGAAAAAGTACAAAATGCCTAATCCAAATATTTCAGAATCTCTATTTGACAAGAAACTTTGGACTATTATACCATAAACGCACACAAGTGGAGGCACAAAAAGTTTACTAGTACAGCTTAGCTACAACAAAGTGTCTTTGTAGCGAGCGGAGCTAACCTGTCTGGAGCTAAAATGAAAATATCCGTGCAGAGCTGCTAGAAAACATCACAATGGAAGCGAGGGGTAATTCGTACCCTTCCGCTTGGGCTGTATCATCACCGGGGACCGCTTTTCAGCGATCCCATCTTGCATATATGACGACCATCTAAGTTGTTAAGCCCAAGTGGATCAATGTGCTTGTGGGAATGTTGCTTTATGTTTCACGTTTAGTATTTAATTTGCATAGTCGGCAGGCTAAAATTGTTGTATCATTAGAAAAACGCCCCTATTCTTTCTAATTTATTTTTTCATGTAGTTCACTGATCATCACTCCATATTACTCACATCCTCCACCACAATGTACCGTCATCGTGAATCACTGCCACAAACTCGGACGCATCTTTAAAACCAATTGTAGCACAAAATTTGCTGGTCGATGCACCTATCTGACGCATGGGTACTGTAGCCTCCCGATAGATAAAGTGCTGCTGCTTTGAACACGTCGTTTGCATCAATATCCGGTAATGAGAACATAACTGACAGCACAAGTATCAACACGACCCTCAGCATGCACATCTGCATGGGCATCTCTACTGAGTGCCGATCAAAAAATAAAAAAAATATGCCGTCCTTCGCGGTTCCAACATAGAAGTACTTACTTGGTTGGTTTATCTTGAATTTTTTTTGTATGCTGCAAGAGTACCTAATTTGCTTTTTGCCTGATCCCCATACACTTTTGGACGCCTGTCTGATATGGGTTTGCCAGAATACCTATTTTCCATTAAATTAGGTAGATAGGTAGTTCTACCTACTTTTAAGAGGCCTGGCTTTAGACGATGTATTGGAAAACGGGTCCGGATACGATTATCCGAATGGACGTTGGCGGTTGAAGTGGACCAAAGGGCTGCGGGGGTTTCACTGGGCCTCGAGGGGTCGCGGCCCAAGTGCGTATTCTAGGGAGCAAGGTGCAGGGAGAAGGCCTAGGCTCTAATACATCAGTTGCTCATTCACCATCACATTCCAACAGGGTTTTGAGCCCAAGCGAGTCGCGCTAGGGGGAAAACGATACAACGCCAAGGAACTATGGACGCAAAAAGGGAGGATATGCTGGTGCTTTTGGACAAGGCCAAAGTCCACTGGTCTAACAACTTCGCTCCAGTTCGTGACGGCGAAGAGATCGATTGGCGTCAGCGCAAGTGGCTTCTGCGGACGACGTTCAAGGAGTATGGGATCCTCGACATTGCGGAGGGAACGCTCAAGAGAGACCAACTCAGCACGGCGGAAGGACTGGTGGTGTTTGATCGCCAGCAATGCAAGATCCAGCGTATGATCGCGTCGGCGATACCGCCACACCGTTTGCAGCAAGTCGATCACTTGGAGACCGGCACTGAGATGTGGACGGAGATAAACGAGATCTACGAGAGGCGCATGGATCCGGTAATCAAGGAGAGCATCATTCTTAGGAAGTGCGACGAGCTCAAGGAGCTCAAGTGCACGCCATCAGGCGATGTGAATCATCCATCTGGCCAATATGTTTAGGATCAAGTCGGACTTGAAGAGCTACGGCTACGACGTCAAGGATATCAAGATGCAGCAGATGATGCTGGACAGTCCCCCCGATCTGTACGAATACGAGCGGCTGCGTGGAGCAGTGAGATACGGTCGGTCTGCGGAGATGTCACTAGATGCACTCCGGGCGCTTATTGAGCAAGCCGCTATGGATCAGTCATCTCGCGGCAAAGGAAATCGTGTCACCAACAAGGGCAGTGGTCAACGGCAGCAACAAGGAGGCAACACAGGCGCTCGCCACCAGCAGCAAAATGGACAAAATGGGAGCAAGAATAATCAGCAGAGTGATGGTCAAGAAAAGCCGAAACGTGATAGGAAGAAGAACAAGACCTGCCACAGGTGCGGTGAGATCGGTCACTTCTAGGCAACTTGCACGGATATTATTGAGGTGTTGCCTGGCCTGGAGCCGCTGCTACCTGCGAAGGCATAGCTGTGACACAACGGCGCCAGCAGCGCTCAAACTACACGAGTCGTGGCGGCGAAGCGCGCACGAACAAACATGATGTCGTTGAGGAAGAACCAGCTTTGACTCCCGGTGTAGTGATGGTCAGTTCGATGGTGACCGCAGCAGACACGAAGAGTGAGGATGCCACGATGGCCAAGTCACTGCCAGAAGGACCGTCATGGTGGTATTTCGACACGGGTTCCAATGTGCACTTGACCGGTGATCGCTCTCTCTTTGTTCATCTTGAAGAAATTCACCCAGAAAGTATTGGTGCAAATGTCGTTGGTGTGGCTGCCACGACGCTAACTCGTGTATCCGGCATTGGTCGAGTGAAGATCATCACTCAGGTGGGCAACACTGAGGCTGCGGTCTTTTTGGATGATGTACTGTACGTCGAAGGTGCGTCACACGGACTGTTCTCGATGCCTCTTGCGACTACCAAGCAGACGTTTGAGATCTCATATGATCGTGCGGCATCGACGTTCAGTGCTTACAAGGACGGGGAGCAGGTGATCTTTGCTGTTCCTCGCGAAGGGATTTGGGTGTTTGAGGCGAAACGTCCAGCGGATGCTCCGCGACGCCCAGGTGTACCACGTGCGATCGTCAATTACACGATTGCGGACGGTGAAGCTACACTCGAGCAGTGGCATAACCGAACTGGTCACACAAATGTTCAGTATCTGAAGATCATGGCGGACCGTGGTCTCGTGCGTAGCATGATGATCACGAGCATGCAGCTCAAGACGTGTGATCCTGGCCATATTTGCAAACAGAGACAGAAGCGACGTCAGCAGAAGTTGGATCGCCAAGTACGGCTCCCAACATGATTGGGTTTGTAGATTTGATGCTCCCACCACAGAACAATGGTTCACGATTTGTCGCGGTCCTCGTGATTATTGATGGATGGAGCCGATTTCTCTGTGTTCTTGCTCACCGACAAGAGCGGAAAGACTGTAAACAAGTACATGCAGCGCTACGTGCTATGGGCGGAGCGTCAAGCTGGTCGTGGGATCACTAAGATCGTACTGCGTGAGCACGAGCCTGCGGAAAGCGCGAAGTTTCAACGCGTTCTCACAGATAAAGGTGGCGAGTTTGTGAACAAGGGGATGAAAGAGTTCTATGCTGAGCGAGGAATCGAACACATAAAAGTGGGTCCCAAGAGCTCGCATCTGAATGCTGTGGAGCGTGCAATTCAATCGTTGAATGACTACGTGAAGACGCAGATGCACAAGTCTGGATTTGCTCGATCATTCTTTGGTGGTACGCTCTTTTGTATGTCAAGAACATAGTGTACCATCGAGTCATCGGTGGGATTCCCATCCAGCGGATGCTCGGTGTAAAGGCTGATGTGCACTACATAAGGCCCTTCGGCTCGCTTGTGTACATCCAGGTCCCAAACACACCAGAGCGCTCGAAGAGCGACGACAATTCTATCATCGGCTATCTACTTGGGTTTGAAATGGACACTGTCGGCGCACGCGTGCATATCCCCAGTGAAAACACGGTCAAGTTTGTCGCTGAGGTTCGCGTTATTGAAGACGTAATGTACGGCGATCGCCATCACGTTGATCCAACCAACCGAGATGACGGTGAGTGGCTGCGGTTTGTGACTGAAGATGTTGAAGAGCGAAACGATACGACCAACATCCCGAGTGACGACGGCGTGGACATGGAGAGCATCCACGAGTCCAGCCAGAGCGTCGCCCTCGACAACTCGGACGATGCAGAGACTATTGTTAGTGCTACGGTCGCATACGAAGCATCTATGGCTGATGATGATCGTTTGACGCACGTCGGAGATGATGACGAGGACGTCGGTCATGCCAATCAAGGCGTGGAAGATGATCACAAGAATGGCATTGACCAGAGAGATGGTGGTCATGATGAGGATGAGTCTGTCTCGGCTAATTTTGGATCGGAGGTAGACCCAGCAGAAGATGGTTCGGTCGCCGATGCAACCGAGGTGGGCGAGGATGAGAGTGATCCTACCCACGAGCAGGGATCGGCTCATGAGCAGGGATCGGACGGACGACGACCAGAACAAGGACTTACACGACGACGACAGCGCCGGTGTAGTATCGGAACCGACCGCCACGGAACGATCCGTGCTTGAGAAGATCGTATTGCCCGAAGGCCTGCGAAAGCGAGTTAAACGGGACGACACCCCGTCCGAAGCTGAGAAAAACCAGCTTGGAGAACGAGTGAAGGAACGTCGCACAGGTTTACGCCAGTGGACACGTCGACCTGCTCGATTTGATGACTTTGTCAGATGGGCCAATGTTGCTACGAAAATATTTGGTCGCGATGGCAGACCGATTGGTGCCAAGAACATCAGAGTCCCAAAGAATCGACATCAAGCTATACGTTCGAAGTATGCGGATTTTTGGCGAATGGCTGAGCTGGAAGAAACGGCGGTCTTCAAGGCCAAGGAAGTCCTGGGTCAGGTCAAGAGGACCGAGATGCCGAAGGATGCGAAACCTGTGAAGACCAGGTGGGTCTACGCGATCAAGACATGCACAAGGCTTCGTTGTGAGATACAAGGCAAGCGTCGTGGCTCTCAGAAACTACCAGAGACCAGGAATCGACTTTGTAGAGACTTCGTCACCTGTCGCGAGAATGTCTTCGTTTCGAATCACAGCGGCTATATCAGCAGAGTTTGATCTCGTTCTCTACGGTGGACTGCGTATCTAAACGCAACGCTTGATATCGGTCAATACGTCGATGGGATCGAGGGATACCCGTGTGAGGACCCGTCGTATGTCTATGTGGTACGGAAGGCGCTGTATGGCTTGCGCCAGTCTGTCCGTAAATGGAACTCGGAGATCAATGGGTGGCTGCTGAACCGCGGATTTGAGCGGTGTGCCACGGAACTGTGTCTCTACAACTCGATCGACGGTGTGAAAATCGTGTTGCTATAGATCTACGTGGACGATGTGGTTTGCGCTACGAATGATGAGGAATACAAGATCAAGTTGTTTGCTGAGCTCGACATGGCGTATGGTCTGAAGGACCACGAGAGGTTGACTGAATTCCTTGGTATCGAAGTGACTTAATCCGAGAAAGGCGTGTTCATCAACCAAGTGAAATACGCGAAGGATGTACTGTACAAACTCGGGTTCGACGGAGCGAACAAATGTGGAAACCCTATCGAGTCTACCACGAGACTTGCACCGGCGACGAAGGGCGACAACCTCGACTGTAGCTTTGACTACCGGGGAGCACTCGGCATGCTCATGTACCTGGCGACCGACACGAGGCCGGATCTGGCGTTTGCACTCGGCCAGTTATGTAGATTCGTTGTAAACCTGACTGTAAAGCATGTGGCAACGCTCAAGCGCGGCTTGCGATACCTTGTGGGCACACAGGGGCACGGTATAATGTACAAGAAACGGCCTTGAGCTCGTACGGAACTAACACTCAGCGGATTCTGCGACAGTGACTGGGGAAGCGATCCTGAGACCAGGAAGAGCACGAGCGGATTCGTCTTTATGTTGGCGAATGGAGCTGTGACGTGGATGTCCAAGCGCCAATCAATCGTGGCTCAGTCCACAGCTGAGGCTGAGTATGTTGCTGCGTGTGAAGCTGCTATGGAAGCAAAAGCACAGTTCAATATCCTGTCTGAGATATTCCCGTCTATGCACGTGCGGCCAGTCGTTGGTATCGACAATAGTGCGGCACACGTAATGGCCACCAGCCCACCTTACTCGTGTCGCACGCGACACATCGAACTACGTTGGCACTTTGTGCGTGACCAGGTACAGAGAGGTATGATCAAGCTCGACAAAGTTAAAGGCGAAGATTACCCAGCGGACGCATTCACGAAACCACTTGACAAGGCTCGTTTGGACAAGTTGTGCGGCATGCTGAGGATAACGAATCAACCGCGAGATGGTCGAATCTGATGGCTTCGAGGAAGGCGTGTTGGAAAACGGGTCCGAATACGATTATCCGGATGGCCGTTGGCGGTTGAAGTGGCCTAAAGGGCTGCGGGAGGTTTCACTGGGCCACGAGGGGTCGCGGCCCAGGTGCATATTCTAGGGAGCGAGGCGCAGGGAGAAGGCCTAGGTTCTGATACATCAGTTGCTCTTTCACCATCCACAATTCAACACGATGTGCTATAGTCGTATTGGCGGAGAAGTTTCGGGCTCGTCGAGCAAGTTCCTTGTCTCTCCGTTCACAACTGTACTGTACTGTACTGTAATGGTCGGTATTATTTCCTTAAAATATGTGTTTTATCTTGATATCAAGTTTT
>MIQA02012550.1:0-10327 GCA_001887855.2 Sclerospora graminicola | reverse complement strand
ATTGCAAGTCAATTTCGTCAAATTAGTACAAGTACAGCGAATTAGTTTGACATGCCCTGTGAGGTCTCGAGGCTTATTTGCTGGTCAAGTATGAAATTCAGTATGGGAAAATTGGCTGCCTCATTTTGGAGTTGCGAGAAGTCCTCAAACAGCCAGTTTAAAGTATGAGGTCAAATATCCTCATTTTTAGCAGCCTGCCCATGAGATCTGAACTCGAATCTGCCAATGTACATGAACAGTGCAAGATCCCTCCGATGTGAGTTATCGCCAAGAAACTTCTGCGGTGATCCGTTCGCCAACAATTGAATCCTTCATTTCACTCCCAAATTTCCTCAGCAGCCCGCACTTGATTTCCATTACAGGAATCGTCACCATGTGGAGAATCGCTCAGCACCAAGTGAGCGAACGCCAGGCGTTGCTTGCTGCTTCCACACTAGGTAGTTTATACCTATGCTACAAGTTATTGATAGCAATGTCCAAGAAGGGGATGACACTGGATACCCAGGGCTTACACCGCCCCACGTCGACACTGCCAATTTTGGGCAACACCCTGGACGTCATGTTTTTCCAAAAGGACCGTCTACAGGATTGGTTCGCTGAACAGAGTCAGATCAGCGAAGGCAAACCTTGGGTGCTCCATATCATTGGTCGTCCGCCAACTCTCGTCATCACGTCCCCCGAAGTGTGCGAAGATGTCTATAAGACACATAGCGAGAATTTTGCTCGCGGTGACGACCTCAGGGACGTGCAAGAGGATATTTTCGGACAGGGTCTATCTAATCTAATCGGCGAGAAGTGGGTGAAGCAGCGACGTATTGCCAATCACATGTTCTCTCTCAAGATGCTGCGCGATGTCATTGACACTGTCATCATCGAGAAGTCCCTCAAACTGCGAGATGTGCTGGCGCAGTGTGCGAAGGAAGGTCGCGTGGTCCCGATGAACTCTCTTATGGGAAAATTCTCGAGTGATGTACTTACCAAAATGGGTTTTGGGGTCGACCTCCACGGTTTAGACGGATACATCAACTCCGAAGTGGATCACCCATTCCTTAAAGCCGTTGACGGGTATGCGGAAGTCTTTGCTGCGCGCCTGCAGTCACCCGTGTGGTTCTGGAAATTGAAACGTTTTCTAAATATTGGCGACGAGCGTATGCTCAAGTCGTGTATCAAGGTTGCTTCGGATCTGCTGAACGAAATTGCTCTCAAGTCTGTGACAACGAAGACTGCAGAGGATTGGAATACAAAGAAAGATCTACTAACGCTATTCATGAAGCACACCGGTAAGACGGACATTTCGGCCTTACGCGATTTTTTGATGAACTTTCTTTTGGCTGGCAAGGAAACTACAAATTTTAGTCTGTCATGGATCATTGTAAACCTTAATCGTCACCCGCGTGTTCTGACTAAGCTTCGAGCCCAGATTCGTGAGAATCTGCCAGAACTCATGACAGGCAAGCTACAGGCCCCGACAATGGAAGACTTGGAGAAGATTCCATACCTGAAAGCCGTGGTTAAGGAAAGTCTTCGGTTATGTATTACCGCTACCCACCGCACAACTATGCGGTCCACAACCCTATGTGAAGGCACGTTTGTCCCGATTGGGTCGGATGTACTCCTGTCAATGTACGCTGCTGCACGCATAAAGAGCGTCTGGGGAGAGGATGCTGCTGAGTACAATCCCGATCGTTGGATAGATGTGGATTCCGGTAAACTCAAGTTGATTAGTCCGTTCCAGTTCACTACATTCGGTCTTGGGCCGCATCGGTGTGTGGGCATGAACTTTGCCCTTTTGCAAATGGAGACCGTCTTAGCTGTGCTCTTTAGCCGCTTTGACATCAAGACAGTTGAAGATCCCTTCAAGATTACTTATGAACCCAGCATTACCTTGCCAGTCAAGGGACCGCTTGAGTGCACCGTGCTTGATTTGAGTGCACCGGCCTTTTGAAATGGTACATGTAAGGTTTTTTATTTCGTTGAATGGACTCACGAAGTGTCATGCAACTGCATACTCATCTTATTCATAGTAATTTGAATGTAGTACTACTTTTCAAAACTTAGTACTACTACTTTGGTGACATTTACAGAAAGTACTATAGTATTAGTAATATTTGAAAATGAGTTTGTTTTGTTCAGCCAATCCAATTATAACTAGATCATCCGATGGTAATTACGGGCGAAACGACCCTAGTGTTGTTGTAGTCGTCAAGAAACTGCACAATGAGCCCGACCCCACTTCGGTAGAGAACGACAAGTTTCGTCTTCGATTTTCTATTGCAAGTACCCACTATTGTACTACATATACCCGTTTTTGCTGATCATGGTCGTTTTTTACCGACTACACCTTTTCCAGTCCAAGTTCGGCAAAGAACAAATTAAGAACGGCAAGAACAAAAGCAAATTCGGCAAGAACAAATCCAATTTCGTCATTTCCTCTATAAACAAGTAGCTGTCTAAAATAATTAAATCTAGAAACCTTTTACGCACCACTCACTTATTCTTCAATTTAACACGTACCCCGTTGTGCTCTCCTTTGACCCTGTTTTTCGTAGATTGGCGGAGCGCGTACGTGCCGGTATTGAACATAATTTCATGACCGTTTACATGCGATGCGGTCCGAACGGGAAGATGCACTTGGTAAAGAAGGGGGACCAGCATCGGAAAAATCGCTTGAGGTGATAAAAAAGGCTTCAGCAGTTGTCTGTATGCTCAGCGATGGGTATGCGGAGAGTGTCTAATGTATGGATGAACTCGCGTTTGCCAAACAACATGAAGTTCCCGTCGTGCCGATTTCATGTGAATCCGTGACAATGTCCGAGGAATTACAGGTCTTCGTCTTCGCGCGTCAGATTGTACCTTTCGGTCAAGCAGTAACTTTGAATCAGTTGAAGACTGCCGAGCTCAGCGAATATGGCTCTGTGGTGTAGTCGCTCTCAGAAAATCTTCCTGAGACGCGAACACCCACGGGGGGGCCAGACGACTGACTGTCGGAGGGTACTCCGTCCATCCGAGTCATGATCCGATCCGGCATCCGGCCGGCTGGATCGGTCACTTCCATCCGCTTGATCGTGACTGCTCGGATGTTGCATGTTGAAAGCTCACCTTGTGTACCCGTCAGTACTGGTTGGTTTGCTCTCCTGGTGGACCCTAGGGCGAAAAGTTTAAATCCGTCGAATAGGGAGATGAGGGTTGGGACTAGTGGTAGCTCCTGGGCGTAAATCGTCACCGGGGAGCTCGTCGGGCAATACACTTTAACTTTGTATAGTGCCGGCTGGACCGAGAATAATCAATCGGTCAGCTAAACCAATAATATACTTGAACTTTGTATAGTGCCGGCTGCACCGAGAATAATCAATCGGCCAGCAAAACCAATAATAATGAAGGGTGAATCCAAATGTATGTAAAGGGGAATCCAATTGTACCTCCACACTCTTCCACAGAAGGCCAACTTCCCAATACTTAATACCATGTTCAAAACACGGGCGACTTGAGGTGAGTATATGAAGACGCCGCGACTCCCGGTCAGGGGACTTCCGGTGGGTTAACTTAACCTTCCCCAGGCAAACCAAAAGCAGCAAGAGGGGACCTTGTTAGCCCTCCGCTGTGAACCAATAAAGCAACTTGTGTGTAAGAAAGCGAAACGTATACTGATTTATCCTATATCCAATACTCCCTTTTGTGTAACCTACCCCAAGTAGCCCGGCTGACCAGTCATGTGCCTTACCCGAAGTAGCCCGGTTAACTCCGATTTTTGTTACCCGCCTGGCCGGTACACCACCTCAGATGTACCAACCCGGCCGGACACTGAACCCCAGGCTGCTACCAGTCCGGCTGGTACAACCACGCGCCGGCTCGGCCGGATGGCCATCCATCCGAGCACTTGGCCTGGGCGCCGCTCTTCGCTTGCAGGCTTCTCATCCGATCCGGGTGCCTCCTTCATCACTAGAACACTCATCTTCCTTCAGGCTCCTTTCACTCATACCTTCCAAACAATCCGCCACCAATCCGCCACCAATCCGCCACCAATCCGCCCCTCGGCCGTCCAACGTCCGCGGTCGTCCTGTCCGCTTAGCCCGCTAGCCCAACTATCCACGCTCTCTGTCACGTTCATCCGGCCTGATTCCAAGCCTGGCGCCGTCCGGCCGCTTGTAGGTATGCTCGGCGGCGGCTATCCGGCGCCCACGCCCTTGATCCGTATTTCTGCCAATCAGAATGCGCCCTCTGGAAAGTACTTCACATTAATTCATAAGTCACTTTACCACAGCCGCCCCTGAGTCGCGTCACGGCCGCACAACGGTTGAGGCACGATCTCACCCGAACCCAATTGATCTGATCCTGCTTATCCATGCCTCGCTTTGGTACGTCGTCCCACTAATTTATAACGATTTTCGTGAACCCGGTCGGTCTCCTCACCGGCTAGCAAGCACGTCCACAGATGTTGACTTTATCTTGATATATTTCCAGTTTTGCAAATCGACAAGGACAACGTTTGTCGTCTCGTTCTCGTGGACAACGACTCGCCCGCCAGCGGGGTGGAAGACGCAAAACCGCCGAAATCGTCCCGTACTCCTGATCTGGTGCTATCGACCGCCGACGCTGAAACTGCGCTCCGCGTTCACGGCCAGGCTTGCGGCGACCGGGACGGATTGAAGGCCGCCGTCTCTTCCCTTCGGGCGGAGCTTCAATCCTGTCGGGCTGACTATGAAGTTCTGTCTCAGAGTTTCAAAACTTCTTGTGCGATGCTGGACCGCATGGACCCCCGAATCGCTGAGCTGAAACTCAGTCGTCAAAAAGCGGAGGGCGAAGTAGTCCGCCTCAGGGCAATTGTGGGTCAGCTTACGGACGCTCTACAACGAGCCGCCGCGCCATCCGCCTCCATCTCCGAAGCGGCGGGGATGGAGAAAAGGCTGGAGGCGTTGACCGCCCAAGTGGATAGCTTGGAGCACATCCAGGCTGACTTGGTCCGACAACTCGCCGCTGTCAACTGCCGGGCCGATGAAGCTGCCGTTCGGAGACCTTCTCCGGGAACAAGTGATCTTCAGAAACAGGTGACCGATCTCGAGGGCCAAGTCGCCATCCTGACGGAAGAGCGAAACCGTCTCCGCATGCTGGAAGACGTCGTTGAGCCCCGCCGGACTGCCAATCAGGAATTGGTTCACAGATCAAAGCTTCAGCGTAAGTGCCTCTTCTCCTCTTGTGTTGTAACCCAGTCGCTTACAGTCTCCATGTCCTTGTCGCTCCGCAGTCCAACAGCTGGAACAGCTGAAGCAGCAGTCCGCTAAGATCCCTGACATGTCCCGGGAACTTTCGCACCTTCGTGCCCGACTCCGCCAGGTGTCCCACGACTTAGATAAAAGTGCGGGACAACCGAAACCACCTGCGCGACTCCCACGTTCAGGCCCTCCGCCAAATCTCGGATCTGGAGCAGCAGCTGCAGGAAACTACTTCCCGACAACAAGAGTTGCGGTCTGAGCTCTACCAGGCCCGTCGAGAAAATTTCGACGCCCATGCCATACTGGCTCGGGCGGACCGTGTTTGCACTACCATGCTGGATAAAGAGGATCGTTTTAGGTCCTTGTTGTGTGAACTACAAGACCAGCTTGAAACGACTCGAAGCCAGGCCGCTCCTCTCTTGCAAGCTCCCTTTAATGTACGGGAATCCGTCTTGTCTGTCTTGGGGATGGGGGATCAGTGGAAAACCTCTCCGCCGAAACCATCCCAGTTGCCCGCTACAGCAGAGTCAGAACCTGAGGAACTTCCTGCCGGCCCTAAATCCCCCCTTGCCGGTTCAGACTCCTCGTCCGCCTCGGTAGGATCGGGGGGCGGAAAACGTCCGGCCAGCTCTAGCCCTTCCTTGGCCGGTGCTGACCCGCCCAAACGGAGAAAGAAGAGCGAATCCTCCCCCTCGCGCCAATGTCCTCCGGGCAAGTTGGACAGCGAAGGAGAACTCGGGTCGGACAGCAATGACAGCTTGTTCGCGAGGCGGTCCGCTGCTGCATCTCCCCCTCTTTCACCAGGTAGAACTAATCTCACCTCTAGTTCATCCTCTAGCTCCGAAGAGGACTCGGAATCCGGTCCGGCCGCGTCGCCATCCGGCTCGGCAGCCGCTTCACCATCCGGCACCCGGATCAGCCTTCCGTCTGATTCTTCCTCGGACTCGAGGCCGTCCTCCCCTTCGTGCATCTATGATGACGACGAAGAAGACAAGGAGTACGACGACCAGCAAGTATGCGCCGCCTTATCCCGCACTCGCGCGGATACCCGTCGTCGCCTCTCCAATTCCGGTGGCCGAACGACGAATCAAATGGAACCCGATCAGATTATGCAAACTCCGCCGCCGGCAGGTTTTGGCTCGGGGGGAGCATTAGCCGTCTGATCTCTCCTTGCCTTCCGGCACTGTCGACACCCCGACCGCTCAGGTCGCTCGTACCTCGAGTTCCAACGGAATAGCTGAGGAGAAGGTGGAAGACAACGAAGAGGACATCCCTGATCAGTGGTTATCTCCTCCCGACCTGAGCGATCCAGAAGCACCTCTCTCCCAAACTCCGGCCAAAATCCGGCGATCAGCTCCGGCCGGGCCACGTCCCAAACGTCGACCCAACCGGCCGGCGGCCAAACCCAAGATCCGGAGGAGCACTCTACCCCTTGCGCCCTCTCTTCCTAAACTTCCGCTTCTGTGGTTACCGGGCGGGCGCTTCCCCAGTGGGCGGATCGGTCTGCCATCCTACCTTGGCAGGTCCAGCAGCTGGGAAATGTAAGTCTCGCTGATATCTCCAGTTCTCAGCTCGCTCACTCCCTATCCCGTCCGCCTCTCTGGATGTTCCCTCGATCCCGCAAGACGCCTTCATTAGCGACCTGGCGCCCCGACCTGATGGGGTCGGGCGCCATCGACGCACTCATGAAGACCAAACCTTGGAAAATCCTGAACACTAAGATGCCAGATATGGGACTTCCGTCCAGCCCATGGTTTACGGAATTCAAGGCGAGATTTCAGGATTTCGCTGTGGCTCATGCTTGGGCCATCTGGGAGTCTACCCACTTTCTGTACATTTCTGCAGAGGACAAGCGAGTGGACGAATCTCTCCGCACGTATTCCTCTGCCCGGAAGAATCGTCGTGGGCGAGCTTCCGAGGCGTGGGTCCGTTTATCATGGAGGGTATCCGGGATGGTAACTGCGACTTGGACCTGTTTCTCTTCCCGTTCATGCTCCATCTACCGAACCGTAGGTGCGGAAATGCAGCGGAGGTACGTACGTGGTACCCAGGCCTGGGCGCGCGGGATCAGACTACCTCCCTTTCCGACTCTCTGGAGGTCATTGACCAGCAAGATCCTTGGCGCAATCAGTACCGCAAACGGCCCTCCGACCACCCTAGACTTCGAGTGACTCGGCTCCACGGCAAGTACAGTCGTCCGCAGGGATGAGCAATCGGGCTTACTTTAATTCTTTTATTTCCTTCGTTTCTCTTTCAATATATCCATCCGTGCTTCTTTCGTTCCCACTCCAAGCATTTATTTTTGACTACTAACCGTGGTTAGTCTCGTCCAGCCGGCTTGGGGGTCCGCCTAGAGGAACCTTTTATTGCCGTAGGGCATCTCTTGGTCCGGTCGGGTGTGAGCGTCCTGTTCCCAGTCACGGTCGCCATATTTCTCTTCTACGGGACGGCTGGATCCGGACGAATGGATCTCGTACCTAGCGGCCGGTTTGATTATCTCCGATAGTTTGTTCATCTCCGCCAATCCGTCCAACAATCCTGGATCTGAAATGGTGAGACCGATCTGATCTCGCATGGCCAAGGTGGCCAGATGGTTGGCGTTGTTGTTGCACTCTCGTTTGACGTGTAACAATTCGTGCTCCGGCCATTTCCGCAAGGCGGACATAACCCGATCATTCAACAATCTCAGCCGGGGCGCCTTGCAATCTATCTCTCCTGTGATTTGCCGGATCACCAGGTTGGAATCACCACATATGATGATCCGCCCCTGTGTCCGGCCAGCCAGCAGGTCTAGGCACAGTAGAAGCCCTCTGTACTCCGCTTCGTTCACAGTTATGCCAGGTGTAACTGGGCTGCTGTTACGCGGCTTACACTGTTAGTTTGCAATGAGGAAGCGTGCAAATTGTGTAGGACCAAATGTAATTTGGTCCTCCTTAGTTTACCTTAGATAAACTTAGATAGAAAAGTAATTAATGTATTAATTAACTATCGATTAAGTATATATATATATTACTATATATACACCTAAGGGACGTGAGTGCTAGAAGGTAAGTTTAAGAGTGAATATATTTATGGTTGGTTAAGAGCTAACTAGTATAATTAGACCTAGACTAATCATAGTAACATGTAGTATAAAACTGATCTAATGATATTTTTATCATTAGATGACTTGTTAGATTCGATTATATCAGAATCTGTTCTCAAAGGTGGATTATGACAACTTATAATCCAATATTCACATTTCAGGTATTACGTCTGAAATTGAACTGTGATATTTCTACTCAAATATCACTAATGTAATGGTACCCCATTACATCACCCCCCACTCAAGCTGGTTGGCCAATAATATAATGTAATATTGGCCAATCGAGTGGTGACACTTGTTGGTCATAACGATATTCTGTTATAACTCATCTTGACCAAAAGTAAACTAATGGTCAGCAAACGCAGCGGCGCTCTTACGGGCACTGCCGATACTCTGGAAACAGACATCACCTCTGCATCGCGTGCGGAGGTGTCGTCGAATGCCGACGCTTCGAATGTAGCGTCGAAGCGCAAGACAAATCCGAAAGACCGCTTGTCTCTCGTAGTAGACGCTGTGGAAGCAGTGTCTAAAAGAGGGCGGGAAGACGTCGCGAATGCAGCGTCTTCCGCGTCTCCACCTACCGCAAGGCGGGTGTCCAAGAAGAAGTCTAATGACCTCTTCGGAGAGTCATCTGACTCCGAGCATGAGGGCGAGGGCGATACCTTCCCTGCAGACTATTCTAGCGAGGTTAAGCCCGCTAAAACTGCTTCGCCGTTAAGTGATGGCGAAGTGGACTCTGACGCCGTCGATTACGACAGCGACAACTCTATGAAGCGGTGGTATGAGGAGCGTAGGGCTCCTCCTGGACCTCGTCATTCGCCAGGTCGTAGCGAAGACGACTTTGAGATGACAGGTGGTGCTCCACCTGCCAAGAAACATCGTGCGGGAGCGGCTTACGCTGCTTCCGATTCACTGTGTCGTGTGGAACGTCATGTTCCGTACGAAGTGGGGTTCTGGACCCCAGCATGGACGCTTGCCATCGGGAGTGGTGGTCACGTCAAACGCGATTGTCAATATCCATTGTTTGACATCAATGCGCTTGATAATTGCGAGGACCTTCGCAATCGTCATTTTGATCGTAGTACTGACGATAGAGTCGGTACTTCATCGACCTTTTCTTCCAAGCTCGTTATTACACGAACCGGAAAGGGTCGCAAAAGAGTAAGGACGACAAAGACGCCCTTACTCAGAGTTGGAATGCCTTTGTTGACAATTACAACAAAGGTCCCGACCAGTATGTGAAGAAGGTTCACGTAAACCACGAGCGCTTCTTAAAGTACTCACGCACAGGTAAAATGGAGTTTATCCATTTCACTTGCATCAAAGAGGGGTTCTCTTGTGGGGTTCCTTCGAACATGAAGTGTCCGTGTTGTCCCGCAGGAGCTCCTCGTCTAACCGAAAATGAGCTGAGAGGGTACCGAGGTTTCTCAGTACCCGCTAATGTTAAGAGCCTTATCGACGCTCTTAAAGCATCGGTAGCTGGTACCGAAGCTTTGCAGCCACCAGCACCTAGTGTTGGCGTGCCGCCAACATCAACACCTAGTGTTGACGCCTCTTTTGAGTTCGAGGAGAAGTATCCTTCTCGAACTCACGCAGGAGGTCAGGGGCATCCGCCCTCAGTGGGTGGGTTGTTTTCAGTGTCTGCAGCAATTGCTGCCGACACATATTCCGCATAAGCGGTTTCGGTTTCCGAAACTACTTGAGTTTCTTCTGTGGTAACAGTAGAGAATCATCAGTTTCTTCACAAGTTGCAGCTGCAGCTTGTGCATCGACTCGCTTAGAATTTGAGCGGGTCCCTCCCCCACTTAGATTTGGCGTACCGCCAAGTAAAGCCGGGGGTTCGTGGATGCCGTAAGGCATTCACGTAAAACGGTGTGTGCTTGGTAGAAGCATGCACCGAGTTGTTTATAGCAAACTCAGTGAGTGGTAAATAATCACTCCACTGCTCGAAGCATGCGCGTATGAGCGCAGCATGTCGCCGAGAACGCGGTTAACGCGCTCAGTCTGCCCATCCGTTTCCGGATGGTCCGCG